>JAWNPP010000110.1:15000-36124 GCA_035047445.1 Drosophila siamana | reverse complement strand
GGTACATACGGTTATAATAATAGCTTCGATGATTCTCGAGAATTTGGTGGCGATCGGATGAAAAACTTAGAAGTTATTCAAGAAACAGTTTTCTATGGGAAAATGCATTGGGAGATGCACGTGGTTGGTTTCTGGTGAACAATGTGACCGTGCATGGTAAATCTTTATACTTTATGCGATATGTGAGATGCGATGGAATATGAATTTATCAAATATACCAAAAATACTCTTTGGTATATTAATCGCTACCCATAGCGTAGAAGGGTATTATAACTATCTGACTTCAGGAAATGTATGTAACAGGTAGAAGGAAGCATCTCCGACCCCATAAAGTATATATATTCTTGGTCAGGATCACCAGCGGAGTCGATATAGCTATGTCCGTCCGTCCATCTGTCTGTCTGTCTGTCTGTGTAGCTGTTGGTTTCTGGTGAACAATGTGACCGTGCATGGTAAATCTTTATACTTGATGCGATATTTGAGATGCGATGGAATACGAATTTACCAAATATACCAAAAATACTCTTTGGTATTTGAATACCCGCTACCCATAGCGTAGAAGGGTATTATAACTATCTGACTTCAGGAAATGTATGTAACAGGCAGAAGGAAGCATCTCCGACCCCATAAAGTATATATATCCTTGGTCAGGGTCACCAGCCGAGTCGATATAGCTATGTCGAAAATATCGATTTACAAGAGCAATTTTGAAGATAAACTCTGGTACATACGGTTATAATAACAGCCTCGATGATTCTCGAGAATTTGGTGGCGATCGGATGAAAAACTTAGAAGTTATTCAAGAAACAGTTTTCTATGGGAAAATGCATTGGGAGCTGCACGTGGTTGGTTTCTGGTGAACAATGTGACCGTGCATGGTAAATCATTATACTTTATGCGATATTTGAGATGCGATGGAATATGAATTTACCAAATATACCAAAAATACTCTTTGGTATTTTAATACCCGCTACCCATAGCGTAGAAGGGTATTATAACTATCTGACTTCAGGAAATGTATGTAACAGGCAGAAGGAAGCATCTCCGACCCCATAAAGTATATATATTCTTGGTCAGGGTCACCAGCGGAGTCGATATAGCTGAGTGCGTCAGTCCATCTGTCTGTCTGTCTTTATACGAACACCTAGATCTCAGTGACTAAAAGAGCTAGAGATTCCAAACTTGGCGCCAGTATTGGTTTGTGTTCTACGCGGATCAAGTTTATTTTAGATTTTTGCCACGGCCCTTGCCACCCCCCTAAATGGAAAATATCGATTTACAAGAGCAATTTTGAAGATAAACTCTCGAATTTTGGTACATAAGATTATAATAACAGCCTCGATGATTCTCGAGAATTTTGTGGCGATTGGATGAAAAACTTAGAAGTTATTCAAGAAACAGTTTTCTATGGGAAAATGCATTAGGAGCTGCGCGTGGTTGGTTTCTGGTGAACAATGTGACCGTGCATGGTAAATCTTTATACTTTATGCGATATTTGACATGCGATGGAATATGAATTTACCAAATATACCAAAAATACTCTTTGGTATATTAATACCCGCTACCCATAGCGTAGAAGGGTATTATAACTATGTGACTTCAGGAAATGTATGTAAAGGCAGAAGGAAGCATCTCCGACCCCATAAAGTATATATATTCTTGGTCAGGGTCACCAGCCGAGTCGATATAGCTATGTCCGTCCGTCCATCTGTCTGTCTGTCTATCTAGCTGTACGAACACCTAGATCTGAGTGACTAAAAGAGCTAGAGATTACAAACTTGGCGCCAGTATTGGTTTGTGTTCCACGCAGATTAAGTTTATTTTAGATTTTTGCCACGGCCCTTGCCATCCCCCTAAATCGGAAATATCGATCTACAAGAGCAATTTTGAAGATAAAATCTTGAATTTTGGTACATACGATTATAATAACAGCCTCGATGATTCTCGAGAATTTGGTGGCGATCGGATGAAAAACTTAGAAGTTATTCAAGAAACAGTTTTCTATGGGAAAATGCATTGGGAGCTGCACGTGGTTGGTTTCTGGTGAACAATGTGACAGTGCATGGTAAATCTTTATACTTTATGCGATAGTTGAGATGCGATGGAAGATGAATTTACCAAATATACTAAAAATACTCTTTGGTATATTAATCCCGCTACCCATAGCGTAGAAGGGTATTATAACTATCTGACTTCAGGAAATGTATGTAACAGGCAGAAGGAAGCATCTCCGACCCCATAAAGTATATATATTCTTGGTCAGGGTCACCAGCGGAGTCGATATAGCTATGTCCGTTCGTCCATCTGTCTGTCTGTTTGTCTAGCTGTACGAACACCTAGATCTCAGTGACTAAAAGAGCTAGAGATTCCAAACTTAGCGCCAGTATTGGTTTGTGTTCTACGCAGATCAAGTTTATTTTAGATTTTTGCCACGGCCCTTGCCACCCCCCTAAATCGAAAATATCGATTTACAAGAGCAATTTTGAAGATAAACTCTCGAATTTTGGTACATACGATTATAATAACAGCCTCGATGATTTTAGAGAATTTGGTGGCGATCGGATGAAAAACTTAGAAGTTATTCAAGAAACAGTTTTCTATGGGAAAATGCATTGGGAGCTGCACGTGGTTGGTTTCTGGTGAACATTGTGACCGTGCATGGTAAATCTTTATACTTTATGCGATATTTGAGATGCGATGGAATATGAATTTACCAAATATACTAAAAATACTCTTTGGTATTTTAATACCCGCTACCCATAGCGTAGAAGGGTATTATAACTATCTGACTTCAGGAAATGTATGTAACAGGTAGAAGGAAGCATCTCCGACCCCATAAAGTATATATATTCTTGGTCAGGGTCACCAGCCGAGTCGATATAGCTATGTCCGTCCGTCCATCTGTCTGTCTGTCTGTCTGTCTAGCTGTACTAACTCCTAGATCTCAGTGACTAAAAGAGCTAGAGATTCCAAACTTGGCGCCAGTATTGGTTTGTGTTCTACGCAGATCAAGTTTATTTTAGATTTTTGCCACGGCCCTTGCCACCCCCTAAATCGAAAATATCGATTTACAAGAGCAATTTTGAAGATTAACTCTCGAATTTTGATACATACGATTTGGTGGCGATTGAATGAAAAGCTTCGAAATTATTCGAGAAACAGTTTTCTATGGAAAATGCATTGGGAGCTGCACGCGGTTGGTTTCTGGCGAACAATGTGATCGGATGAAAAACTTAGAAGTTATTCAAGAAACAGTTTTCTATGGGAAAATGCAATGGGAGCTGCACGCGGTTGGTTTCTGGTGAACAATGTGATAGGACGAAAAACTTAGAAGTTATTCAAGAAACAGTTTTCTATGGGAAAATGCATTGGGAGCTGCTCGTGGTTGGTTTCTTGTGAACAGTGTGACCGTGCATGCTAAATCTTTATACTATATGCGATATTTGAGATGCGATGGAATATAAATTTACCAAATATACCAAAAAATACTCTTTGGTATTTTAATACCCGCTACCCATAACGTAGAAGGGTATTATAACAATCTGACTTCAGGAAATGTATGTAACAGGCAGAAGGAAGCATCTCCGACCCCATAAAGTATATATATTCTTGGTATTGGTCACCAGCCGAGTCGATATAGCTATGTTCGTCAGTCCATCTGTCTGTCTGTCTGTCTAGCTGTACGAACACCTAGATCTCAGTGACTAAAAGAGCTAGAGATTCCAAACTTGGCGGCAGTATTGGTTTGTGTTCTACGCAGATCAAGTTTAATTTAGATTTTTGCCGCGGCCCTTGCCACCCCCTAAATGGAAAATATCGATTTACAAGAGCAATTTTGAAGATAAACTCTCGAATTTTGGTACATAAGATTATAATAACAGCCTCGATGATTCTCGAGAATTTTGTGGCGATTGGATGAAAAACTTAGAAGTTATTCAAGAAACAGTTTTCTATGGGAAAATGCATTGGGAGCTGCACGTGGTTGGTTTCTGGTGAACAATGTGACCGTGCATGGTAAATCTTTATACTTTATGCGATATTTGACATGCGATGGAATATGAAATTTACCAAATATACCAAAAATACTCTTTGGTATATTAATACCCGCTACCCATAGCGTAGAAGGGTATTATAACTATCTGACTTCAGGAAATGTATGTAACAGGCAGAAGGAAGCATCTCCGACCCCATAAAGTATATATATTCTTGGTCAGGGTCACCAGCCGAGTCGATATAGCTATGTCCGTCCGTCCATCTGTCTGTCTGTCTGTCTAGCTGTACGAACACCTAGATCTCAGTGACTAAAAGAGCTAGAGATTCCAAACTTGGCGCCAGTATTGGTTTGTGTTCTACGCAGATCAAGTTTATTTTAGATTTTTGCCACGGCCCTTGCACACCCCTAAATCGAAAATATCGATTTACAAGAGCAATTTTGAAGATAAACTCTCGAATTTTGGTACATACGATTATAATAACAGCCTCGATGATTCTCGAGAATTTGGTGGCGATCGGATGAAAAACTTAGAAGTTATTCAAGAAACAGTTTTCTATGGGAAAATGCATTGGGAGCTGCACGTGGTTGGTTTCTGGTGAACAATGTGACCGTGCATGGTAAATCTTTATACTTTATGCGATAGTTGAGATGCGATGGAATATGAATTTACCAAATATACTAAAAATACTCTTTGGTATATTAATACCCGCTACCCATAGCGTAGAAGGGTATTATAACTATCTGACTTCAGGAAATGTATGTAACAGGCAGAAGGAAGCATCTCCGACCCCATAAAGTATATATATTCTTGGTCAGGGTCACCAGCCGAGTCGATATAGCTATGTCCGTCCGTCCATCTGTCTGTCTGTTTGTCTAGCTGTACGAACACCTAGATCTCAGTGACTAAAAGAGCTAGAGATTCCAAACTTAGCGCCAGTATTGGTTTGTGTTCTACACAGATCAAGTTTATTTTAGATTTTTGCCACGTCTCTTGCCACCAAACTAAATCGAAAATATCGATTTACAAGAGCAATTTTGAAGATAAACTCTGGTACATACGGTTATAATAATAGCTTCGATGATTCTCGAGAATTTGGTGGCGATCGGATGAAAAACTTAGAAGTTATTCAAGAAACAGTTTTCTATGGGAAAATGCATTGGGAGATGCACGTGGTTGGTTTCTGGTGAACAATGTGACCGTGCATGGTAAATCTTTATACTTTATGCGATATGTGAGATGCGATGGAATATGAATTTATCAAATATACCAAAAATAATCTTTGGTATATTAATCGCTACCCATAGCGTAGAAGGGTATTATAACTATCTGACTTCAGGAAATGTATGTAACAGGTAGAAGGAAGCATCTCCGACCCCATAAAGTATATATATTCTTGGTCAGGATCACCAGCGGAGTCGATATAGCTATGTCCGTCCGTCCATCTGTCTGTCTGTCTGTCTGTGTAGCTGTAGGTTTCTGGTGAACAATGTGACCGTGCATGGTAGATCTTTATACTTGATGCGATATTTGAGATGCGATGGAATACGAATTTGCCAAATATGCCAAAAATACTCTTTGGTATTTGTATACCCGCTACCCATAGCGTAGAAGGGTATTATAACTATCTGACTTCAGGAAATGTATGTAACAGGCAGAAGGAAGCATCTCCGACCCCATAAAGTATATATATCCTTGGTCAGGGTCACCAGCCGAGTCGATATAGCTATGTCGAAAATATCGATTTACAAGAGCAATTTTGAAGATAAACTCTGGTACATACGGTTATAATAACAGCCTCGATGATTCTCGAGAATTTGGTGGCGATCGGATGAAAAACTTAGAAGTTATTCAAGAAACAGTTTTCTATGGAAAATGCATTGGGAGCTGCACGTGGTTGGTTTCTGGTGAACAATGTGACCGTGCATGGTAAATCTTTATACTTTATGCGATATTTGAGATGCGATGGAATATGAATTTACCAAATATACCAAAAATACTCTTTGGTATTTTAATACCCGCTACCCATAGCGTAGAAGGGTATTATAACTATCTGACTTCAGGAAATGTATGTAACAGGCAGAAGGAAGCATCTCCGACCCCATAAAGTATATATATTCTTGGTCAGGGTCACCAGCCGAGTCGATATAGCTATGTCCGTCCGTCCATCTGTCTGTCTGTCTGTCTAGCTGTACGAACACCTAGATCTGAGTGACTAAAAGAGCTAGAGATTCCAAACTTGGCGCCAGTATTGGTTTGTGTTCCACGCAGATCAAGTTTATTTTAGATTTTTGCCACGGCCCTTGCCACCCCCCTAAATCGAAAATATCGATGTACAAGAGCAATTTTAAATATAAACTCTCGAATTTTGGTACATACGATTATAATAACAGCCTCGATGATTCTCGAGAATTTGGTGGCGATCGGATGAAAAACTTAGAAGTTATTCAAGAAACAGTTTTCTATGCATTGGGAGCTCACGTGGTTGGTTTCTGGTGAACAATGTGACCGTGCATGGTAAATCTTTATACTTTATGCGATATTTGACATGCGATGGAATATGAATTTACCAAATATACCAAAAATACTCTTTGGTATATTAATACCCGCTACCCATAGCGTAGAAGGGTATTATAACTATCTGACTTCAGGAAATGTATGTAACAGGCAGAAGGAAGCATCTCCGACCCCATAAAGTATATATATTCTTGGTCCTGGTCACCAGTCGAGTCGATATAGCTATGTCCGTCCGTCCATCTGTCTGTCTGTGTGTCTAGCTGTACGAACACCTAGATCTCAGTGACTAAAAGAGCTAGAGATTCCAAACTTGGCGCCAGTATTGGTTTGTGTTCTACGCAGATTAAGTTTATTTTAGATTTTTGCCACGGCTCTTGCCACCCCCTAAATCGAAAATATCGATTTACAAGAGCAATTTTGAAGATTAACTCTCAATTTTGGTACATACGGTTATAATAATAGCTTCGATGATTCTCGAGAATTTGGTGGCGATCGGATGAAAAACTTAGAAGTTATTCAAGAAACAGTTTTCTATGGGAAAATGCATTGGGAGCTCACGTGGTTGGTTTCTGGTGAACAATGTGACCGTGCATGGTAAATCTTTATACTTTATGCGATATTTGACATGCGATGGAATATGAATTTACCAAATATACCAAAAATACTCTTTGGTATATTAATACCCGCTACCCATAGCGTAGAAGGGTATTATAACTATCTGACTTCAGGAAATGTATGTAACAGGGCAGAAGGAAGCATCTCCGACCCCATAAAGTATATATATTCTTGGTCAGGGTCACCAGCGGAGTCGATATAGCTGTGTGCGTCAGTCCATCTGTCTGTCTGTCTGTCTGTGTAGCTGTTGGTTTCTGGTGAACAATGTGACCGTGCATGGTAAATCTTTATACTTTGATGCGATATTTGAGATGCGATGGAATACGAATTTACCAAATATACCAACAATACTCTTTGGTATTTGTATACCCGCTACCCATAGCGTAGAAGGGTATTATAACTATCTGACTTCAGGAAATGTATGTAACAGGCAGAAGGAAGCATCTCCGACCCCATAAAGTATATATAGATCCTTGGTCAGGTCACCAGCCGAGTCGATATAGCTAAGTCGAAAATATCGATTTACAAGAGCAATTTTGAAGATAAACTCTGGTACATACGGGTTATAATAACAGTCTCGATGATTCTCGAGAATTTGGTGGCGATCGGATGAAAAACTTAGAAGTTATTCAAGAAACAGTTTTCTATGGGAAAATGCATTGGGAGCTGCACGTGGTTGGTTTCTGGTGAACAATGTGACCGTGCATGGTAAATCATTATACTTTATGCGATATTTGAGATGCGATGGAATATGAATTTACCAAATATACCAAAAATACTCTTTGGTATTTTAATACCCGCTACCCATAGCGTAGAAGGGTATTATAACTATCTGACTTCAGGAAATGTATGTAACAGGCAGAAGGAAGCATCTCCGACCCCATAAAGTACATATATTCTTGGTCAGGGTCACCAGCCGAGTCGATATAGCTATGTCCGTCCGTCCATCTGTCTGTCTGTCTATCTAGCTGTACGAACACCTAGATCTGAGTGACTAAAAGAGCTAGAGATTCCAAACTTGGCGCCAGTATTGGTTTGTGTTCCACGCAGATCAAGTTTATTTTAGATTTTTGCCACGGCCCTTGCCACCCCCCTAAATCGAAAATATCGATGTACAAGAGCAATTTTAAATATAAACTCTCGAATTTTGGTACATACGATTATAATAACAGGCTCGATGATTCTCGAGAATTTGGTGGCGATCGGATGAAAAACTTAGAAGTTATTCAAGAAACAGTTTTCTATGCATTGTGAGCTCACGTGGTTGGTTTCTGGTGAACAATGTGACCGTGCATGGTAAATCTTTATACTTTATGCGATATTTGACATGCGATGGAATATGAATTTACCAAATATACCAAAAATACTCTTTGGTATATTAATACCCGCTACCCATAGCGTAGAAGGGTATTATAACTATCTGACTTCAGGAAATGTATGTAACAGGCAGAAGGAAGCATCTCCGACCCCATAAAGTATATATATTCTTGGTCCTGGTCACCAGTCGAGTCGATATAGCTATGTCCGTCCGTCCATCTGTCTGTCTGTCTGTCTAGCTATACGAACACCTAGATCTCAGTGACTAAAAGAGCTAGAGATTCCAAACTTGGCGGCAGTATTGGTTTGTGTTCTACGCAGATTAAGTTTATTTTAGATTTTTGCCACGGCTCTTGCCACCCCCCTAAATCGAAAATATCGATTTACAAGAGCAATTTTGAAGATTAACTCTGGTACATACGGTTATAATAATAGCTTCGATGATTCTCGAGAATTTGGTGGCGATCGGATGAAAAACTTAGAAGTTATTCAAGAAACAGTTTTCTATGGGAAAATGCATTGGGAGCTGCACGTGGTTGGTTTCTGGTGAACAATGTGACCGTGCATGGTAAATCTTTATACTTTATGCGATATTTGACATGCGATGGAATATGAATTTACCAAATATACCAAAAATACTCTTTGGTATATTAATACCCGCTACCCATAGCGTAGAAGGGTATTATAACTATCTGACTTCAGGAAATGTATGTAACAGGCAGAAGGAAGCATCTCCGACCCCATAAAGTATATATATTCTTGGTCAGGGTCACCAGCGGAGTCGATATAGCTGTGTGCGTCAGTCCATCTGTCTGTCCTACGAACACCTAGATCTCAGTGACTAAAAGAGCTAGAGATTCCAAACTTGGCGCCAGTATTGGTTTGTGTTCTACGCGGATCAAGTTTAATTTAGATTTTTGCCGCGGCCCTTGCCACCCCCCTAAATGGAAAATATCGATTTACAAGAGCAATTTTGAAGATAAACTCTCGAATTTTGGTACATAAGATTATAATAACAGCCTCGATGATTCTCGAGAATTTTGTGGCGATTGGATGAAAAACTTAGAAGTTATAAGAAACAGTTTTCTATGGGAAAATGCATTAGGAGCTGCGCGTGGTTGGTTTCTGGTGAACAATGTGACCGTGCATGGTAAATCTTTATACTTTATGCGATATTTGACATGCGATGGAATATGAATTTACCAAATATACCAAAAATACTCTTTGGTATATTAATACCCGCTACCCATAGCGTAGAAGGGTATTATAACTATGTGACTTCAGGAAATGTATGTAAAGGCAGAAGGAAGCATCTCCGACCCCATAAAGTATATATATTCTTGGTCAGGGTCACCAGCCGAGTCGATATAGCTATGTCCGTCCGTCCATCTGTCTGTCTGTCTATCTAGCTGTACGAACACCGAGATTTCAGTGACTAAAAGAGCTAGAGATTCCAAACTTGGCGCCAGTATTGGTTTGTGTTCTATGCAGATCAAGTTTATTTTAGATTTTTGCCACGGCCCTTGCCACCCCCTAAATCGAATATATCGATTTACAAGAGCAATTTTGAAGATAAACTCTCGAATTTTGGTACATACGATTATAATAACAGCCTCGATGATTCTCGAGAATTTGGTGGCGATCGGATGAAAAACTTAGAAGTTATTCAAGAAACAGTTTTCTATGGGAAAATGCATTGGGAGCTGCACGTGGTTGGTTTCTGGTGAACAATGTGACCGTGCATGGTAAATCTTTATACTTTATGCGATATTTGAGATGCGATGGAATTTGAATTTACCAAATAAACCAAAAATACTCTTTGGTATATTAATACCCGCTACCCATAGCATAGAAGGGTATTATAACTATCTGACTTCAGGAAATATATGTAACAGGCAGAAGGAATCATCTCCGACCCCATAAAGTATATATATTCTTGGTCCTGGTCACCAGCGGAGTCGATATAGCTATGTCCGTCCGTCCATCTGTCTGTCTGCCTGTCTAGCTGTACGAACACCTAGATCTGAGTGACTAAAAGAGCTAGAGATTACAAACTTGGCGCCAGTATTGGTTTGTGTTCCACGCAGATTAAGTTTATTTTAGATTTTTGCCACGGCCCTTGCCATCCCCCTAAATCGAAAATATCGATCTACAAGAGCAATTTTGAATATAAAATCTTGAATTTTGGTACATACGATTATAATAACAGCCTCGATGATTCTCGAGAATTTGGTGGCGATCGGATGAAAAACTTAGAAGTTATTCAAGAAACAGTTTTCTATGGGAAAATGCATTGGGAGCTGCACGTGGTTGGTTTCTGGTGAACAATGTGACCGTGCATGGTAAATCTTTATACTTTATGC
The DNA here is from genome assembly GCA_035047445.1 of Drosophila siamana. Taxonomy (NCBI): domain Eukaryota; kingdom Metazoa; phylum Arthropoda; class Insecta; order Diptera; family Drosophilidae; genus Drosophila; species Drosophila siamana. Next base: position 25,320 of record JAWNPP010000110.1, on the reverse strand, counting down.
GATAGTTGAGATGCGATGGAAGATGAATTTACCAAATATACTAAAAATACTCTTTGGTATATTAATCGCTACCCATAGCGTAGAAGGGTATTATAACTATCTGACTTCAGGAAATGTATGTAACAGGTAGAAGGAAGCATCTCCGACCCCATAAAGTATATATATTCTTGGTCAGGATCACCAGCGGAGTCGATATAGCTATGTTCGTTCGTCCATCTGTCTGTCTGTTTGTCTAGCTGTACGAACACCTAGATCTCAGTGACTAAAAGAGCTAGAGATTCCAAACTTAGCGGCAGTATTGGTTTGTGTTCTACGCAGATCAAGTTTATTTTAGATTTTTGTCACGGCCCTTGCCACACCACTAAATCGAAAATATCGATTTACAAGAGCAATTTTGAAGATAAACTCTCGAATTTTGGTACATACGATTATAATAACAGCCTCGATGATTTTAGAGAATTTGGTGGCGATCGGATGAAAAACTTAGAAGTTATTTAAGAAACAGTTTTCTATGCATTGGGAGCTGCACGTGGTTGGTTTCTGGTGAACATTGTGACCGTGCATGGTAAATCTTTATACTTTATGCGATATTTGAGATGCGATGGAATATGAATTTACCAAATATACTAAAAATACTCTTTGGTATTTTAATACCCGCTACCCATAGCGTAGAAGGGTATTATAACTATCTGACTTCAGGAAATGTAAGTAACAGGTAGAAGGAAGCATCTCCGACCCCATAAAGTATATATATTCTTGGTCAGGGTCACCAGCCGCGTCGATATAGCTATGTCCGTCCGTCCATCTGTCTGTCTGTCTGTCTGTCTAGCTGTACTAACACCTAGATCTCAGTGACTAAAAGAGCTAGAGATTCCAAACTTGGCGCCAGTATTGGTTTGTGTTCTACGCAGATCAAGTTTATTTTAGATTTTTGCCACGGCCCTTGCGCACCCCCTAAAATCGAAAATATCGATTTACAAGAGCAATTTTGAATATTAACTCTCGAATTTTGATACATACGATTTGGTGGCGATTGAATGAAAAACTTAGAAATTATTCAAGAAACAGTTTTCTATGGGAAAATGCATTGGGAGCTGCACGCGGTTGGTTTCTGGTGAACAATGTGATCGGATGAAAAACTTAGAAGTTATTCAAGAAACAGTTTTCTATGGGAAAATGCAATGGGAGCTGCACGCGGTTGGTTTCTGGTGACCAATGTGATAGGACGAAAAACTTAGAAGTTATTCAAGAAACAGTTTTCTATGGGAAAATGCATTGGGAGCTGCTCGTGGTTGGTTTCTTGTGAACAGTGTGACCGTGCATGCTAAATCTTTATACTATATGCGATATTTGAGATGCGATGGAATATAAATTTACCAAATATACCAAAAATACTCTTTGGTATTTTAATACCCGCTACCCATAACGTAGAGGGGTATTATAACAATCTGACTTCAGGAAATGTATGTAACAGGCAGAAGGAAGCATCTCCGACCCCATAAAGTATATATATTCTTGGTATTGGTCACCAGCCGAGTCGATATAGCTATGTCCGTCAGTCCATCTGTCTGTCTAGCTGTACGAACACCTAAATCTCAGTGACTAAAAGAGCTAGAGATTCCAAACTTGGCGCCAGTATTGGTTTGTGTTCTACGCAGATCAAGTTTAATTTAGATTTTTGCCGCGGCCCTTGCCACCCCCCTAAATGGAAAATATCGATTTACAAGAGCAATTTTGAAGATAAACTCTCAAATTTTGGTACATAAGATTATAATAACAGCCTCGATGATTCTCGAGAATTTTGTGGCGATTGGACGAAAAACTTAGAAGTTATTCAAGAAACAGTTTTCTATGGGAAAATGCATTGGGAGCTGCGCGTGGTTGGTTTTCTGGTGAACAATGTGACCGTGCATGGTAAATCTTTATACTTTATGCGATATTTGACATGCGATGGAATATGAATTTACCAAATATACCAAAAATACTCTTTGGTATATTAATACCCGCTACCCATAGCGTAGAAGGGTATTATAACTATGTGACTTCAGGAAATGTATGTAAAGGCAGAAGGAAGCATCTCCGACCCCATAAAGTATATATATTCTTGGTCAGGGTCACCAGCCGAGTCGATATAGCTATGTCCGTCCGTCCATCTGTCTGTCTGTCTATCTAGCTGTACGAACACCTAGATTTCAGTGACTAAAAGAGCTAGAGATTCCAAACTTGGCGCCAGTATTGGTTTGTGTTCTATGCAGATCAAGTTTATTTTAGATTTTTGCCACGGCCCTTGCCACCCCCTAAATCGAATATATCGATTTACAAGAGCAATTTTGAAGATAAACTCTCGAATTTTGGTACATACGATTATAATAACAGCCTCGATGATTCTCGAGAATTTGGTGGCGATCGGATGAAAAACTTAGAAGTTATTTAAGAAACAGTTTTCTATGCATTGGGAGCTGCACGTGGTTGGTTTCTGGTGAACATTGTGACCGTGCATGGTAAATCTTTATACTTTATGCGATATTTGAGATGCGATGGAATATGAATTTACCAAATATACTAAAAATACTCTTTGGTATTTTAATACCCGCTACCCATAGCGTAGAAGGGTATTATAACTATCTGACTTCAGGAAATGTAAGTAACAGGTAGAAGGAAGCATCTCCGACCCCATAAAGTATATATATTCTTGGTCAGGGTCACCAGCCGAGTCGATATAGCTATGTCCGTCCGTCCATCTGTCTGTCTGTCTGTCTGTCTAGCTGTACTAACACCTAGATCTCAGTGACTAAAAGAGCTAGAGATTCCAAACTTGGCGCCAGTATTGGTTTGTGTTCTACGCAGATCAAGTTTATTTTAGATTTTTGCCACGGCCCTTGCCACCCCCCTAAATCGAAAATATCGATTTACAAGAGCAATTTTGAATATTAACTCTCGAATTTTGATACATACGATTTGGTGGCGATTGAATAGAAAAACTTCGATAATTATTCGAGAAACAGTTTTCTATGGGAAAATGCATTGGGAGCTGCACGCGGTTGGTTTCTGGTGAACAATGTGATCGGATGAAAAACTTAGAAGTTATTCAAGAAACAGTTTTCTATGGGAAAATGCAATGGGAGCTGCACGCGGTTGGTTTCTGGTGACCAATGTGATAGGACGAAAAACTTAGAAGTTATTCAAGAAACAGTTTTCTATGGGAAAATGCATTGGGAGCTGCTCGTGGTTGGTTTCTTGTGAACAGTGTGACCGTGCATGCTAAATCTTTATACTATATGCGATATTTGAGATGCGATGGAATATAAATTTACCAAATATACCAAAAATACTCTTTGGTATTTTAATACCCGCTACCCATAACGTAGAGGGGTATTATAACAATCTGACTTCAGGAAATGTATGTAACAGGCAGAAGGAAGCATCTCCGACCCCATAAAGTATATATATTCTTGGTATTGGTCACCAGACGAGTCGATATAGCTATGTCCGTCAGTCCATCTGTCTGTCTAGCTGTACGAACACCTAAATCTCAGTGACTAAAAGAGCTAGAGATTCCAAACTTGGCGGCAGTATTGGTTTGTGTTCTACGCGGATCAAGTTTAATTTAGATTTTTGCCGCGGCCCTTGCCACCCCCCTAAATGGAAAATATCGATTTACAAGAGCAATTTTGAAGATAAACTCTCGAATTTTGGTACATAAGATTATAATAACAGCCTCGATGATTCTCGAGAATTTTGTGGCGATTGGACGAAAAACTTAGAAGTTATTCAAGAAACAGTTTTCTATGGGAAAATGCATTAGGAGCTGCGCGTGGTTGGTTTCTGGTGAACAATGTGACCGTGCATGGTAAATCTTTATACTTTATGCGATATTTGACATGCGATGGAATATGAATTTACCAAATATACCAAAAATACTCTTTGGTATATTAATACCCGCTACCCATAGCGTAGAAGGGTATTATAACTATGTGACTTCAGGAAATGTATGTAAAGGCAGAAGGAAGCATCTCCGACCCCATAAAGTATATATATTCTTGGTCAGGGTCACCAGCCGAGTCGATATAGCTATGTCCGTCCGTCCATCTGTCTGTCTGTCTATCTAGCTGTACGAACACCTAGATTTCAGTGACTAAAAGAGCTAGAGATTCCAAACTTGGCGCCAGTATTGGTTTGTGTTCTATGCAGATCAAGTTTATTTTAGATTTTTGCCACGGCTCTTGCCACCCCCCTAAATCGAATATATCGATTTACAAGAGCAATTTTGAAGATAAACTCTCGAATTTTGGTACATACGATTATAATAACAGCCTCGATGATTCTCGAGAATTTGGTGGCGATCGGATGAAAAACTTAGAAGTTATTCAAGAAACAGTTTTCTATGGGAAAATGCATTGGGAGCTGAACGTGGTTGGTTTCTGGTGAACAATGTGACCGTGCATGGTAAATCTTTATACTTTATGCGATATTTGAGATGCGATGGAATTTGAATTTACCAAATAAACCAAAAATACTCTTTGGTATATTAATACCCGCTACCCATAGCGTAGAAGGGTATTATAACTATCTGACTTCAGGAAATGTATGTAACAGGCAGAAGGAATCATCTCCGACCCCATAAAGTATATATATTCTTGGTCCTGGTCACCAGCAGAGTCGATATAGCTATGTCCGTCCGTCCATCTGTCTGTCTGCCTGTCTAGCTGTACGAACACCTAGATCTGAGTGACTAAAAGAGCTAGAGATTACAAACTTGGCGCCAGTATTGGTTTGTGTTCCACGCAGATTAAGTTTATTTTAGATTTTTGCCACGGCCCTTGCCATCCCCCTAAATCGAAAATATCGATCTACAAGAGCAATTTTGAATATAAAATCTTGAATTTTGGTACATACGATTATAATAACAGCCTCGATGATTCTCGAGAATTTGGTGGCGATCGGATGAAAAACTTAGAAGTTATTCAAGAAACAGTTTTCTATGGGAAAATGCATTGGGAGCTGCACGTGGTTGGTTTCTGGTAAACAATGTGACCGTGCATGGTAAATCTTTATACTTTATGCGATAGTTGAGATGCGATGGAAGATGAATTTACCAAATATACCAAAAATACTCTTTGGTATATTAATCGCTACCCATAGCGTAGAAGGGTATTATAACTATCTGACTTCAGGAAATGTATGTAACAGGTAGAAGGAAGCATCTCCGACCCCATAAAGTATATATATTCTTGGTCAGGATCACCAGCGGAGTCGATATAGCTATGTCCGTTCGTCCATCTGTCTGTCTGTTTGTCTAGCTGTACGAACACCTAGATCTCAGTGACTAAAAGAGCTAGAGATTCCAAACTTAGCGGCAGTATTGGTTTGTGTTCTACGCAGATCAAGTTTATTTTAGATTTTTGTCACGGCCCTTGCCACACCACTAAATCGAAAATATCGATTTACAAGAGCAATTTTGAAGATAAACTCTCGAATTTTGGTACATACGATTATAATAACAGCCTCGATGATTTTAGAGAATTTGGTGGCGATCGGATGAAAAACTTAGAAGTTATTTAAGAAACAGTTTTCTATGCATTGGGAGCTGCACGTGGTTGGTTTCTGGTGAACATTGTGACCGTGCATGGTAAATCTTTATACTTTATGCGATATTTGAGATGCGATGGAATATGAATTTACCAAATATACTAAAAATACTCTTTTGGTATTTTAATACCCGCTACCCATAGCGTAGAAGGGTATTATAACTATCTGACTTCAGGAAATGTAAGTAACAGGTAGAAGGAAGCATCTCCGACCCCATAAAGTATATATATTCTTGGTCAGGGTCACCAGCCGAATCGATATAGCTATGTCCGTCCGTCCATCTGTCTGTCTGTCTGTCTGTCTAGCTGTACTAACACCTAGATCTCAGTGACTAAAAGAGCTAGAGATTCCAAACTTGGCGCCAGTATTGGTTTGTGTTCTACGCAGATCAAGTTTATTTTAGATTTTTGCCACGGCCCTTGCCACCCCCCTAAATCGAAAATATCGATTTACAAGAGCAATTTTGAATATTAACTCTCGAATTTTGATACATACGATTTGGTGGCGATTGAATGAAAAACTTAGAAATTATTCAAGAAACAGTTTTCTATGGGAAAATGCATTGGGAGCTGCACGCGGTTGGTTTCTGGTGAACAATGTGATCGGATGAAAAACTTAGAAGTTATTCAAGAAACAGTTTTCTATGGGAAAATGCAATGGGAGCTGCACGCGGTTGGTTTCTGGTGAACAATGTGATAGGACGAAAAACTTAGAAGTTATTCAAGAAACAGTTTTCTATGGGAAAATGCATTGGGAGCTGCTCGTGGTTGGTTTCTGGTGAACAGTGTGACCGTGCATGCTAAATCTTTATACTATATGCGATATTTGAGATGCGATGGAATATAAATTTACCAAATATACCAAAAATACTCTTTGGTATTTTAATACCCGCTACCCATAACGTAGAGGGGTATTATAACAATCTGACTTCAGGAAATGTATGTAACAGGCAGAAGGAAGCATCTCCGACCCCATAAAGTATATATATTCTTGGTATTGGTCACCAGCCGAGTCGATACAGCTATGTCCGTCAGTCCATCTGTCTGTCTAGCTGTACGAACACCTAAATCTCAGTGACTAAAAGAGCTAGAGATTCCAAACTTGGCGGCAGTATTGGTTTGTGTTCTACGCAGATCAAGTTTATTTTAGATTTTTGCCACGGCCCTTGTCACCCCCCTAAATCGAAAATATCGATTTACAAGAGCAACTTTGAATATAAACTCTCGAATTTTGGTGCATACGATTATAATAACAGCCTCGACGATTCTCGGGAATTTGGTGGCAATCGGATGAAAAACTTAGAAGTTATTCAGGAAAAAGTTTTCTATGGGAAAATGCATTGGGAGCTGCACGTGGTTGGTTTCTGGTGAACAATGTGACCGTGCATGGTAAATCTTTATACTTTATGCGATATTTGAGATGCGATGGAATATGAATTTACCAAGTATACCAAAAATACTCTTTGGTATATTAGTACCCGCTACCCATAGCGTAGAAGGGTATTATAACTATCCGACTTCAGGAAATGTATGTAACAGGCAGAAGGAAGCAACTCCGACCCCATGAAGTATATATATTCTTGGTCAGGATCACCAGCGAAGTCGTTATAGCTATGCCCGTCCGTCCATCTGTCTGTCTGTCTGTCTAGCTGTACGAACACCTAGATCTGAGTGACTAAAAGAGCTAGAGATTTTAAACTTGGCGCCAGTATTGGTTTGTGTTCTACGCAGATCAAGTTTATTTTAGATTTTTGCCACGGCCCTTGCCACCCCCCTAAATCGAAAATATCGATGTACAAGAACAATTTTTAATATAAATTCTCGAATTTTGGTACATACGATTATAATAACAGCCTCGATGATTCTCGAGAATTTGGTGGCGATCGGATGAAAAACTTAGAAGTTATTCAAGAAACAGTTTTCTATGGGAAAATGCATTGGGAGCTGCACGTGGTTGGTTTCTTGTGAACAATGTGACCGTGCATGGTAAATCTTTATACTTTATGCGATATTTGAGATGCGATGGAATATGAATTTACCAAATATACCAAAAATACTCTTTGGCATATTAATACCCGCTACCCATAGCTTAGAAGGGTATTATAACTATCTGACTTCAGGAAATGTATGTAACAGGCAGAAGGAAGCATCTCCGACCCCATAAATTATATAAATTCTTGGTCAGGATCACCAGCCGAGTCGATATAGCTATGTCCGTTCGTCCATCTGTCTGTATGTCTGTCTAGCTGTACGAACACCTAGATCTCAGTGACTAAAAGAGCTAGAGATTCCAAACTTGGCGGCAGTATTGGTTTGTGTTCTACGCAGATCAAGTTTATTTTAGATTTTTGCCACGGCCCTTGCCACCCCCCTAAATCGAAAATATCGATGTACAAGAACAATTTTTAATATAAATTCTCGAATTTTGGTACATACGATTATAATAACAGCCTCGATGATTCTCGAGAATTTGGTGGCGATCGGATGAAAAACTTAGAAGTTATTCAAGAAACAGTTTTCTATGGGAAAATGCATTGGGAGCTGCACGTGGTTGGTTTCTTGTGAACAATGTGACCGTGCATGGTAAATCTTTATACTTTATGCGATATTTGAGATGCGATGGAATATGAATTTACCAAATATACCAAAAATACTCTTTGGTATATTAATACCCGCTACCCATAGCTTAGAAGGGTATTATAACTATCTGACTTCAGGAAATGTATGAAACAGGCAGAAGAGAGCATCTCCGACCCCATAAATTATATAAATTCTTGGTCAGGATCACCAGCCGAGTCGATATAGCTATGTCCGTTCGTCCATCTGTCTGTATGTCTGTCTAGCTGTACGAACACCTAGATCTCAGTGACTAAAAGAGCTAGAGATTCCAAACTTGGCGGCAGTATTGGTTTGTGTTCTACGCAGATCAAGTTTATTTTAGATTTTTGCCACGGCCCTTGACACCCCCCTAAATCGAAAATATCGATTTACAAGAGCAATTTTGAAGATAAACTCTCGAATTTTGGTACATACGATTATAATAACAGCCTCGATGATTCTCGAGAATTTGGTGGCGATCGGATGAAAAACTTAAAAGTTATTCAAGAAACAGTTTTCTATGGGAAAATGCATTGGGAGCTGTACGCGGTTGGTTTCTGGTGAACAATATGACCGTGCATGGCAAATCTTTATACTTTGTGCGATAATTGAGATGCGATGGAATATGAATTTACCAAATTTACCAAAAATACTCTTTTGTATATTAATACCCGCTACCCATAGCGTAGAAGGGTATTATAACTATCTGACTTCAGGAAATGTATGTAACAGGCAGAAGGAAGCATCTCCGACCCCATAAAGTATATATATTCTTGGTCAGGATCACCAGCGAAGTCGTTATAGCTATGCCCGTCCGTCCATCTGTCTGTCTGTCTGTCTAGCTGTACGAACACCTAGATCTGAGTGACTAAAAGAGCTAGAGATTTTAAACTTGGCGCCAGTATTGGTTTGTGTTCTACGCAGATCAAGTTTATTTTAGATTTTTGCCACGGCCCTTGCCACCCCCCTAAATCTAAAATATCGATGTACAAGAACAATTTTTAATATAAATTCTCGAATTTTGGTACATACGATTATAATAACAGCCTCGATGATTCTCGAGAATTTGGTGGCGATCGGATGAAAAACTTAGAAGTTATTCAAGAAACAGTTTTCTATGGGAAAATGCATTGGGAGCTGCACGTGGTTGGTTTCTTGTGAACAATGTGACCGTGCATGGTAAATCTTTATACTTTATGCGATATTTGAGATGCGATGGAATATGAATTTACCAAATATACCAAAAATACTCTTTGGTATATTAATACCCGCTACCCATAGCTTAGAAGGGTATTATAACTATCTGACTTCAGGAAATGTATGTAACAGGCAGAAGAGAGCATCTCCGACCCCATAAATTATATAAATTCTTGGTCAGGATCACCAGCCGAGTCGATATAGCTATGTCCGTTCGTCCATCTGTCTGTATGTCTGTCTAGCTGTACGAACACCTAGATCTCAGTGACTAAAAGAGCTAGAGATTCCAAACTTGGCGGCAGTATTGGTTTGTGTTCTACGCAGATCAAGTTTATTTTAGATTTTTGCCACGGCCCTTGACACCCCCCTAATTCGAAAATATCGATTTACAAGAGCATTTTTGAATATAAACTCTCGAATTTTGGTACATACGATTATAATAACAGCCTCGATAATTCTCGGGAATTTTGTGGCAATCGGATGAAAAACTTAGAAGTTATTCAAGAAACAGTTTTTTATGGGAAAATGCATTGGGAGCTGCACGTGTTTGGTTTCTGGTAAACAATGTGACCGTGCATGGTAAATCTTTATACTTTATGCGATATTTGAGATGCGATGGAATATGAATTTACCAAATATACCAAAAATACTCTTTGGTATTTGGATTAATACCCGCTACTCATAGCGTAGAAGGGTATTATAACTATCTGACTTCAGGAAATGTATTTAGTTTTAGTTTTAGTTTTAGTTTTAGTTTTAGTTTTAGTTTTAGTTTTAGTTTTAGTTTTAGTTTTAGTTTTAGTTTTAGTTTTAGTTTTAGTTTTAGTTTTAGTTTTAGTTTTAGTTTTAGTTTTAGTTTTGGTTTTGGTTTTGGTTTTGGTTTTGGTTTTGGTTTTGGTTTTGGTTTTGGTTTTGGTTTTGGTTTTGGTTTTGGTTT
>JAWNPP010000110.1:7500-10000 GCA_035047445.1 Drosophila siamana | reverse complement strand
AACTAAAACTAAAACTAAAACTAAAACTAAAACTAAAACTAAAACTAAAACTAAAACTAAAACTAAAACTAAAACTAAAACTAAAACTAAAACTAAAACTAAAACTAAAACTAAAACTAAAACTAAAACTAAAACTAAAACTAAAACTAAAACTAAAACTAAAACTAAAACTAAAACTAAAACTAAAACTAAAACTAAAACTAAAACTAAAACTAAAACTAAAACTAAAACTAAAACTAAAACTAAAACTAAAACTAAAACTAAAACTAAAACTAAAACTAAAACTAAAACTAAAACTAAAACTAAAACTAAAACTAAAACTAAAACTAAAACTAAAACTAAAACTAAAACTAAAACTAAAACTAAAACTAAAACTAAAACTAAAACTAAAACTAAAACTAAAACTAAAACTAAAACTAAAACTAAAACTAAAACTAAAACTAAAACTAAAACTAAAACTAAAACTAAAACTAAAACTAAAACTAAAACTAAAACTAAAACTAAAACTAAAACTAAAACTAAAACTAAAACTAAAACTAAAACTAAAACTAAAACTAAAACTAAAACTAAAACTAAAACTAAAACTAAAACTAAAACTAAAACTAAAACTAAAACTAAAACTAAAACTAAAACTAAAACTAAAACTAAAACTAAAACTAAAACTAAAACTAAAACTAAAACTAAAACTAAAACTAAAACTAAAACTAAAACTAAAACTAAAACTAAAACTAAAACTAAAACTAAAACTAAAACTAAAACTAAAACTAAAACTAAAACTAAAACTAAAACTAAAACTAAAACTAAAACTAAAACTAAAACTAAAACTAAAACTAAAACTAAAACTAAAACTAAAACTAAAACTAAAACTAAAACTAAAACTAAAACTAAAACTAAAACTAAAACTAAAACTAAAACTAAAACTAAAACTAAAACTAAAACTAAAACTAAAACTAAAACTAAAACTAAAACTAAAACTAAAACTAAAACTAAAACTAAAACTAAAACTAAAACTAAAACTAAAACTAAAACTAAAACTAAAACTAAAACTAAAACTAAAACTAAAACTAAAACTAAAACTAAAACTAAAACTAAAACTAAAACTAAAACTAAAACTAAAACTAAAACTAAAACTAAAACTAAAACTAAAACTAAAACTAAAACTAAAACTAAAACTAAAACTAAAACTAAAACTAAAACTAAAACTAAAACTAAAACTAAAACTAAAACTAAAACTAAAACTAAAACTAAAACTAAAACTAAAACTAAAACTAAAACTAAAACTAAAACTAAAACTAAAACTAAAACTAAAACTAAAACTAAAACTAAAACTAAAACTAAAACTAAAACTAAAACTAAAACTAAAACTAAAACTAAAACTAAAACTAAAACTAAAACTAAAACTAAAACTAAAACTAAAACTAAAACTAAAACTAAAACTAAAACTAAAACTAAAACTAAAACTAAAACTAAAACTAAAACTAAAACTAAAACTAAAACTAAAACTAAAACTAAAACTAAAACTAAAACTAAAACTAAAACTAAAACTAAAACTAAAACTAAAACTAAAACTAAAACTAAAACTAAAACTAAAACTAAAACTAAAACTAAAACTAAAACTAAAACTAAAACTAAAACTAAAACTAAAACTAAAACTAAAACTAAAACTAAAACTAAAACTAAAACTAAAACTAAAACTAAAACTAAAACTAAAACTAAAACTAAAACTAAAACTAAAACTAAAACTAAAACTAAAACTAAAACTAAAACTAAAACTAAAACTAAAACTAAAACTAAAACTAAAACTAAAACTAAAACTAAAACTAAAACTAAAACTAAAACTAAAACTAAAACTAAAAACTAAAACTAAAACTAAAACTAAAACTAAAACTAAAACTAAAACTAAAACTAAAACTAAAACTAAAACTAAAACTAAAACTAAAACTAAAACTAAAACTAAAACTAAAACTAAAACTAAAACTAAAACTAAAACTAAAACTAAAACTAAAACTAAAACTAAAACTAAAACTAAAACTAAAACTAAAACTAAAACTAAAACTAAAACTAAAACTAAAACTAAAACTAAAACTAAAACTAAAACTAAAACTAAAACTAAAACTAAAACTAAAACTAAAACTAAAACTAAAACTAAAACTAAAACTAAAACTAAAACTAAAACTAAAACTAAAACTAAAACTAAAACTAAAACTAAAACTAAAACTAAAACTAAAACTAAAACTAAAACTAAAACTAAAACTAAAACTAAAACTAAAACTAAAACTAAAACTAAAACTAAAACTAAAACTAAAACTAAAACTAAAACTAAAACTAAAACTAAAACTAAAACTAAAACTAAAACTAAAACTAAAACTAAAACTAAAACTAAAACTAAAACTAAAACTAAAACTAAAACTAAAACTAAAACTAAAACTAAAACTAAAACTAAAACTAAAACTAAAACTAAAACTAAAACTAAAACTAAAACTAAAACTAAAACTAAAAC
>JAWNPP010000109.1:0-168849 GCA_035047445.1 Drosophila siamana | reverse complement strand
ATAATTATCGTGGAGCGGCCTGTTTACACATATTATCAGCTTTCTTGAAATGGTTAACATAAAACACCACTTAGGCAGACTTTAAATGATTGTGTCGTCGTCTAGCAATCGCTGGAAGGTCAATCACACACACTCACACAACGATAAACCCAACATCACTGACCACACACAATAAACGATAAACGATGAACACTCAACGAACACGAATCATCAGCTTTTGGCACGCGTAAAGCATGTTTGGGGAAGCTTGAGTCTCTAATTTTTATGAACTTCGGGTAATTCCAGCAAAAAGATACAGCTCTTGATTCACAATATGCGCCTCGTATACTCATGAACTGTAGTAATTGACTGAAATGAATGACCGACTGACGCTTGAGGCTTGAGGTACTGACATTGGGGTAAATACGGGCAAACATGGGCAACAGTTTCGAGTCGCGCAGCTCAAAAGTATGCCAAATCCGGTTTGTGGCGATGCCCTTTATTAGCCATTTGTGGGGCTTGTCGATTAGTCAGCGCCCCAGTTGCCCCTCTTTGGGTCATTTTAGTGGTGTCGACCAGTGTTGTGACCCAATTAATAATTGCAAATTTCATAATCTGTTGTTGTTCGAGACTCTTACACAAATGCCTGCGCCTTTTGCGGGAACTGGAGATGATGTGAAAATTTGTTTTTTTTTTAAATTTTTATTCGACCCACACGAAAGCAGCAAACGCTAATTTGGTCGTAAGAGTTTTCAACATTTTTTTTATGAGACATGTTTTGTTTACACTCTCTGTTTATGGACGGGGGGAGAGATTGCAACAGCGTAACCAACTAATTATGTTGGTATGATCATTAAGAAAAAGGTTTCCGTGTAGAGCCCATCTTAGCCTTCACTGATACGCAGAATGCAACTCAAATTGTTCAAAATAAAAAACCCAAAAATACCCAAAAAACTTTTTGACGTCATAGCAAGAAAATGAGCCCCTTCGGCGAGACCGAAAACTTGTTGCTAAACTACTGCTGGGCCTCTCTCTGTTTTGTTTTGTTTTGTCTTGCTTCGAGTGAACAATTCGCAAAAGAGCAACAGCAACCGCAGCAGCAACAGCAGCTTTGGCGTTGGCGTCGCACATGCGCAACTTGCGTATAAAACGTGCAGCGCAGTCGAAAGCGAAATCAGTAAACGAGTCGACAACAAACGAATCAGACATACTGAAAGTGACAGTGGTGCAGTGAAAGGATAAAGCAACCACTTACATAAGGATTACAACAATACTGTGGAATAATATTTTATTTAAACACAAAAGGTAAGCAAAAGTGTACCAATCTTATATGTGTATTGGTGATCAAAGTGAATCTCAACTGACAATCGAAATCGAGACAATTTTCAAGTGTAAAGTGCAGCGAATATGTTAAATGACTACAGTGACCAATTTGCAATCGATATCGTTGAACCCTTGATTTAAGTCAACGACCCAAGCAATCCCTATTCCAAAAACTTTCACTGCACAGCCAAAGCAGCCAGCCAACAATTGCCTATGTGAATTTTCCCAGCTTCAGCCTCAGCTCCAGCAATTTGCAATGCAACGTTGCACACGACTTCCGTTTGGGGGCGCAGCCTCTTGCAACAACAAGGTGCTACAAATTTCGCTTTATATAACACACGAATAAAACGTACGCTTCGAAGATCGACAACAGACTCAACCCACGCTCCAGAAGAAAGAAAAACACAATAAAAAAAGAAACAAAAACGTTAACGTGACATAACATACAGCAGACGGCTGGCAATAAAAGAGCTGGGAAACAGGGAAAAAGGGGGACTCGGGTAGAGCGGGTAGCAAAAGTTACGAAAATACTTAAAGCGTAAAGTCTGCCTTGACAGCCGGCAATGGTGGCAGAGATCAAGTTGAGTGATCAGTTCGCCAGTTGCCAAATCTGAACGAACGAACGCAGGTAAAATTACTTCATACCGCTGCAGATGGCGGGTCTGGTAAAGCGATCACGGTCTGCGACCTCGAACGAAAGTAAAAGTCTTTTTCACGTTGAAGACGGTAATGAACGCAAGCTGTGTGTGAGTCAGCGTGAAGATTGCAAGACTTGGCTACGAACCGGTTTCGATTGCCACACAGAATGCCCGTGAAAGAGCCGCAAAGGGGACAAACGAGAAAGAGAGAGAGAGAGGGAGAGATGTGTAAATTGGCACAATGACCAGCCAAGTTTACACAGTCGTATTGGGGTAATGGTGTCAAAAAGCAGATTATGTAATTCCGAATCTTCTTCTGCCCTTCGTCTACTCCGCAGCCAGAAACAAACACAATGAGATTGAGAATTGGTTGGCTATTAGTCTTGGCGGCAACAGCCGCAGTTGCTGCCGCTGAAGCCGACTCCAATTGGGGCAATGAGTGGGCGCCCATGGACACAGACTCCATGCTGAGCCGCCGCTCAGCGGATGCTAAGCCCGCGGAGGATGCACAGGGACGCAACTATGCCGTACACGAGAGCATTCAGAGCAATGCCACCGAGATCGACACCGTCATTGACCAGCTGATCAACTCCAGACGCGAGGGACGCAATCTGGGCGAATACGATGCCGTCTACGCCGATGGCAATATCGATCAGGCGCTGCAACAGGGCAACGATCTGCAGGCACGCAACCTCATCCGCGATAAACTCTGCGGCCTGGGACTGATGAGCTGTGACGTGGAGGAGAAACGTCCCTTCTACTCGACCATCTATGCCCAGGGACCACCACCACCATCCGCTTTCGGCGGCGGACCCTACGGCCCAGCCAAGCCCATGCCACCTCCAAGCTACTACAGCGGACGTCCTCCCATGAGTCCACCACCCAGCTCGCTGAACTCCTTTGGACCACCACGCAAGGTTGGTTACGAGAGCTCCTACAAGCCAATGAACAGTCTGTACAGACCTGGCGGTCAGTTTGGCGGCGGCGCCTACATGGAACACCCACCATCATCGGCCATCGATGGCTCTGACGGTGTTACGTACACCAAGCCACCACCAGGCGCTCTCATCTACGACACCAAACCACCTGGCCCAATCTACACTGGCGGCTCCAACAGTCCCATTTTCAATGGCCCTCCCAACGGTGTGCCGCCTTATAGCTTTGAAAATCCCGATAAACTTGGCTCCAGCTCCTCCCTAAATGGTTTCTACAGCCAACAATCGTCGTCGTCATCGTCATCAGCGTCCACTGCTTCCAGCACCAAGGTCGTTGTCGGCGCTCCTCTCGATGCCGGTCTGCAGCAGCATGTGCACCATCACTACCATCATGTGGACGGCGGCGATGCGCCCAATGTACCCAGCGTAACCGTTCCCATTGGCGGCGGTCAAACCATCAACACGGACTTCAGCGCCCTGGCTCAATCCTCAGCCACCTACACACCACAGGCTCAAGCCTCTTCCAACTCTGGCTCCAGCTTCACACAGTCGAACGCCTTCACGGCTGGCTTCAACGGTGCTTCCCAAGGTGGTCTGCTCTCGCAGGGTTACAATCCCGCCCAGAAGCCCAACGGAGAGATTTACAAGCCAAATGGTGGACTAGGCAACTACGGCAGCAGCTCCAGCCTTTCACAATCGAATGGTTTCGGCCAGAATGGCTTCGGTGGTTCACCCAGTGGCAGCTATCACAGCCAGAACCCTGACTACTACAAGAAGGAACTGCAGAGCGGATCGAGCGGCAGTTACAACGGTCTGACCAGTGGCTACGGCTCCCAAAGCTCCCAAGGTGGTCTTTACCAAGGCGCCGGTGGCTACGACACATCCCGCCAACAGATCGTCGACTGCCAGTGCGTGCCTATCTCACAGTGCCCGGCTGCGGATCGCATTGGACGTAAAGAGGATCTGATTCTGGCCATTGATCCCCGCAATCTTGGCAAGGACATTGAAGCACTGAGCGACGATGCTGCCAACAAGGCTAACGCCACAACAAATGCTGCCGCCGAAGCCAAGGCTGATGAGAAGAAGGACGATGAAAAAAAACGCACTCGCCGTCAGACCGATGCGGAGACCAAGGAAGACGACACCGGAGACCTATCGTTGGATGCTCAAGGGGTAAGTTATCACTAATAACTAAGCTAAAACTACAGTTCTTACTAGAAAACCCGACTGCCCGCGACTAATGCAATTCACACATAGTAAATGCTCCCTAGTTCAGTGATTAATCTAGTTCCACACTCCACCGCCAAACAACACACATACAACCCCACTCAAAACTCAATTCAACCACACCACATTGATCAACGCTCCACGCTCAACTCAAACTCCGCCAAGGTCCACTAAAAAAAACCAAAAAACAAATACCCCTGCTCGCCGTCGTCTGGTTGGTTGCCACAGAGAGATACAGAGATCGTCACTAATCCAACTGCAACTGCAACTAAAACCAACCTAACCACGCACGGGGTTCAAACGGTCGCACGCCCAATCAGCTCATTGGAGCCACCAGGCTAACTTCGTGTCCTTTCCATCTGCAGCGTCAGTCGCCACTCGGCCAATCCCCTTTGGCGCTGCCCGCCCTCCAAGCCATTGAGCTGATTCAGCGCAAGGTGCTGCCCACATATGGCGTCAGCTTCGGCTTGCCCTACCCCTCGGCTGGGTATCCTGGCGGTTATCCCTCCAATGTACTGGGCGACTATTATCCAGCGCAGAATCCACACTTTGGCGCCTTGGGGCCCAACGGTCTTAATCTTGGCCTAGTAAATGTCAATCCACTCGTCTCGCTGCAAGTGAGCAAAACAGATTATGGCGAGAAGGTCGTCAAGCCACTGGTGAATCTGCATGTGACGCCCAATGAGAATATCATCCAGAAAGTGGGCGATTTCTTCAAGAAGAAACCCTCCGAAGTGCACAACACGCATTACCATCATCACGATCACTTCAGCGGCTTTGAACATGAGCACGCTCCTCATCACCACTATGACCATCATCATAGCGAACCACATTCTTATGAGAGCTTCGGACCTCGGCCCATTGAGCACCACTACGATGTGGAGATGGTGCACAGCACACCCATCTTTGAGTATCACAGTGGCCCCTCATTCCAACCAGCAGCTCAGCATTATCACCACTCTGATCATCATGCTGATCACCACTTTCAACATCACACTGATCATCATGCTGATCACGATTTTGAGCATCACTCTGAACATCATTCTGAGGGCTTCGATCCCTCTTATAACTCCGTATATCCGGGCTCAGGTCCCGGCGATGTCGCACCCAGTGGGTTCGGCAACTACGGAGATTACTCGCAGCATTATGAGCGCAGTGTGAATGTTAGTGAGCCCGCCTGGTCAGCTCCGAGTCGTCGTGGCAAGCAACTGAACCTGGGGCAGCTGCACAATATTCCAACGCCGGCTCCTGGCGCGGCAGAGGGCAGTGATTATGTCAGCTTTCCACATGATCGCAGACGACGCAGTGTTGAGAAGGAGAATGAGTTTGAGTTGAGAGCGGAGCAGGTAAACGCGCGACATCGAATCAAAATCGATCAGGGCTTCATCTTATTCGCATTTAAAAAACAAACTTAAGCTAATCCCTTATTCCCTCTTTGTCTTTGCAGCGTGCTTACTATGGCAACCGCCCTGTGGAGAAGACCTGCCGCATCAACGAGGTTTGCTGCCGTCGCCCCCTGCGTCCTCAGGCACCACCCCAACAGCTCGGACGTTGCGGCACAAGGAACGCTGCTGGCATTACCGGTCGCATCAAGAACCCCGTCTACGTGGATGGCGACAGTGAGTTCGGCGAATACCCATGGCACGTGGCCATTCTGAAGAAGGACCCCAAGGAATCGATCTATGCCTGCGGTGGCACCCTCATCGATGCCCAGCACATCATTTCCGCTGCTCATTGCATCAAATCGTAAGTGAAATACTATGCACCTCTAGAGAACTGCTTTTCTTATGTATGCATTCCACTATGCAGTCAAAATGGCTTCGACTTGCGTGTGCGTCTGGGCGAATGGGATGTGAACCACGATGTGGAGTTCTTCCCCTACATCGAACGCGACGTTGTCTCCGTGCACATTCATCCTGAATATTATGCCGGCACCCTGGACAACGATCTGGCTATTCTCAAGCTCGATCATCCCGTTGACTTCACCAAGAACCCTCACATCAGTCCCGCCTGTCTGCCCGATCAGTACTCAGACTTCACCAACGCCCGCTGCTGGACCACCGGCTGGGGCAAGGACGCTTTCGGCGAGCACGGCAAATACCAGAACATCCTGAAGGAAGTCGATGTGCCAATTCTGTCGCATCATCAGTGCGAGGCTCAGTTGCGCAACACACGTCTCGGCTACAGTTACAAGCTCAATCCCGGCTTCATCTGCGCTGGCGGCGAGGAGGGCAAGGATGCCTGCAAGGGTGATGGCGGTGGCCCGTTGGTCTGCGAACGCAACGGCGTCTGGAATGTTGTGGGTGTTGTGTCCTGGGGCATTGGCTGTGGCCAAGTGAATGTGCCCGGCGTTTACGTCAAGGTTTCGGCCTACTTGCCCTGGATCCAGCAAATCACCCAGAGCTACAAATGATTAATCGAAGTCAGCACAGAGGCAAGCACAGTCACTGCCTACCACGCGGTGGGGGCAGCCATTGACCCCAATGACGACGACGCCTCTGATGAATTTGTTTTTCACTTTTGAGCCAGCCATTTCCTTATATAACTGTCCCGTCACTCTGTCTGTCTATTTTTAATTTTTGTATTTTATTATTTGTATTTATTCGATCATGTTTGTTAGCCCACTCGAAGCACCGTCACCGCTGTTGTTACCCCATCACGTACTCGTTAACTCTTTAGGCCTTCTTTCGTATATTACCTTGTTACCATGTTATTACGTTATTGTTATGACCCACGCAGACTCTTTTGTCACAAGCTGACACACAGTCACTCATTAGATAAGACTCACGACAAACGAGTATCGAGTAAGGCCCGGAAAGTGCCTTGGCAATCACTCTCTCTATCTTCGAGTATTGCAGTCCATTCATGTTCCGCAAACAACAAGAAACCGAATCGTAATGTGTAAAATAGTTGTGTTTATATTAATTAATTTATTATTTATACTTGTAATAAATTAAAAACTATTTAAATAAAATAATTTATGAAAAAAATCCACTGTTTGTATTTATTTAATATGCAGTTTTTACAAGTTTTAAAATATAAATATAAATTTCAATAGGGTTTTGCATACTATTTTTTGTAGTTATTCTGCAAAAAGGGTTGGCACACAAGTTGATAGCCTTTCACATTAATTACCTAACTAATATAAATAAAAACTTGGATGCTTATTGATCGAGAATTCTCGCAAAAAATTCAAGAGTATTTTACGCTGAATAATTTAGAGTTCTAGAAATATGTATATTATATGAGATATCATGAAAGTATGCTACAATATCGAGCATCAAATAAACAGATCTGTCGATGTCGAATGACTATGCAGTATGCAATTCAATCCCCCGTCTTTTCAATTATGCATTTTAAAATTATTATGTCCTAATAGACTTCCTATGCTTTCCGCTCTCATAATTTAGTTAAAGTCATTTCCGATTGCATTAGATTATTTTATACATTGAACAATTTAATTGGATTTCACGCCAATAAGTCGAGATAAAAACCCTATTGCAAGCTGATTACCATTACAACCGCTTTAGTATCAATTACGAAGGGGTGCTACCCGAAAATATAAACGCAAATGAAACTTTAACTTGGCAGCTTTGCACCACCCATAACAACCAAATAAAAGCTAACGGCCGTGCCAACAAAACATTAATGGAACCCACTAAAAACTCGCACCATATGCTATAAGAAGTGCTTCCTCTAGATCGTGTCTACGATGATATTCAAATCGTCCAAAAAAATACTTGTACGTATTATAATGCATATTATAATCACATGTTGAACACCCGTTAAACTCAAAAACCGCAGCAAAACTTTCCGCACTACTAAAATTTATGCACCGCTGACGTTTATCCACCTGGACACCACATATAAAACACATAGCGCCCATGAGAGCGATGTTTAATGCAGTTTTAGCAGCCCAAGGGAAATGTACACAAATCAATTAAGATGCCTGCTTTGCCAGTTGCTCATTGGTGAGTACCCCAAATAAACCAGCAAGAATCCATCGACAAGGATTAAAATGATATAATCACAACACAGCGCTGCTCTGCGCCCAGGCCATGGGAAGGCTGAACAAACGTAATGGCTTCTACTACAGGCAACAGCAGCATACGCAGCAGCATATACCCCAGCATTCGCAAGCACCACCTCCACTGCAGTTGCATCAACACGGCAGCTACTTTGACCCCTCGTACCCGGCTTACGAAGAACCCGAGCAGCCACATCAGCAGTCGCATGGCAGCAGCAGCAGCAGCAGCAGCAGCGGCGGTGGTGGCAAAACTCAGCACAATCAACATAGCAGTCCCAGTGGAGAAGGCGGCAAGACTGGCTATAGCATAGGCAGCGGATTGCGTTCCATTGCCCAGGGATCTGCGGATCAGGCTTACAGCGCAGTGGCCAATCAACATGCAGCCGCCAAGCAGGCTGCCTTCATCGCCAAGAACACACTTGCCCAGGCTGCATCGCAGGCAGCAGCAACAGCGCAGGCAGCCCTAGCTGGAAAGCAAGTGATTCTCCAGGAACTGGAACAACAGGCAGCCGAGGCACAGCGTGCGCTCTCCCGCGAACTGGAACAACTGAAGGCAGCCAAGCTGTCGGCTAAGTTGGCCCAGCAAACTGCACAGGCGGCACATCATCACATATCCGTGCTGACCGCGGCCGTGAACAATGCCAAGTCAGTGGCTGAGCAGGCAGAACAGACTTCCAGTGAGGTCTCAAATCAACTGGCTTCGCAAGCAACTATGGTTGGCCAGGCAAAAAATCGAGTGGAACAAGTGGAGGAGCAGTTGCAGCAGGCGCGTGTGGACTTTGCCGCGACCAAGGAGTCGGCCATTAAGGCAGCATCGTCTGCGGCTGCAGCTCAAGTGAATGCTTCAAAGGCCGCAGCACATGCCACAATTGGTCTGCATGAGAGTGCGAATCAGAAGGATCACAGTCATCATGAGGAGGAGTTGGAGTCATATGATGAGCACATCGACACAAGTGGTGTGGCTCACTCCGAGAACGATACGATCGAGGAGCATCCCCACAACGGCTAGTCCACTTATATATTTATGTAAATTTTAGCAATATCACTAGTTGACGGCTATTTGAATGATAGTACTCTAAAACATTTATATTGTTTCATATTTTACCTAAGTTACTAAAGTAAAATGAGAATAAATTATAGCGATGTTAATGCCAAATACACGTAAATAAATTATGTATGCACAATAAGAACTTTAATATGAAAAGTAGAACAAAAATAAATCAAACTTACCATCATTGACTAAGTCGGTTATATTAAAATTAACACAGAACATTATAAAACAACAATTGATGATCACTTTGTGGAATTTTTTCAAATCCACTGATCATAATTTTCACAAAGCAAAAAGAATACAAAAAAGCTCGCACCACTTTGTTTGCGCACAATACATAAACCGATTTTCACAGATTCTTCCACTGCATTGACATCGATAACTTGACAAAGACAATCGAAACCAACAGGGTGTTGTTTCGGATTTTTTCACTTGCTCTTGTCCCCGTATTTTGCATAGAGAATTCGATTTTCATTATTAAAATAATAAAGAGATAATAAAACAGACAGACATGCGATTTATATTCACTAGCTCGGATTATAACATTATGATATTTACAGATCTTAAATTGCACAAGGCGATTAGCTTTGCAAAATGCAACTGTCCAGAGAAGCACCAAAAGGATATCACAACAAAGCACAATCAAATATATATTCCCAAGCATGCCTTCATCGACATATTATATTTTGCGTGCTCCGTAACACATTTAACATATTCTTATGATTTAAATCACCACAATATGCAGAACTAACACAAAACAAACAGAATAAAAAAAGCGCGGACCCTACATGAACTTTGCATAGAAAACTATCTACTTTCGGTCATTTTGGCACGAATATCGACAGCACTGCGATCGAAAATGCCAGGCTTGTTTTGTATGTCAATCATTTGATCATAGCAAGCAAACAAAAAATGTATGTTTAACAATTTAAAATAAACGTCAAATGTCTTAAAATGTTATTAGTTACTTTGCTATTAAAAATTCGCAATTTAAATCAATGGTGCGTTGCCAACCAATGAAAATAAAATGGCGCGCCACAAAATGCGACGGTATGGCAGCGCTGCACAAAGACAGCTGTTAGACTCATTGTGAATGACTAAATCAAAAGAAGCAGCAGGAAGCGCAACAAATTCATAACGATTTCCTTTTTAACTACTTATTAATTAAAAGAAGTGCAATTAAAACCGAAATGAGCCAGAAGGTAATCAAGTACATTGGCCGAACCACAGACTTTCGCGGCAACACACTGTGGGAGCTGGTTGGCAATCTGCCCGACTGGGGAGTCGGTCGCATGCTCATACGTAACATGTTTCAGCGATACCCGGAGCCCTGCTACATGCGCATATTGAATGTGACTGCAGTGGACGAAAAAGTAAGCACAGTATTGATACCACATATTTCATATATGTGGGTAACGTATTTAATATTTCTTTCAGCCAAACGAGGAGCGCAAGGTACGCGTTACTGTGGAGAAAACTTGGCGCGGCGTCAAACAACCAAAGCCGGTAGAAATCTACAGCACAAGCTACAAAGCGGACTACGAGCTGGTGCCCAAAGAGGAAGAGCACAAGTTCCTCAACAACACTAAGAAAGTCGAAGAAGTAATATTGCCTACCAAGATCGAGTTCCCGCCACTGCTGCGCGAGTATATCAGAGAGGAAACCGGCGAGGCGAATCCCCAGATGAATATACACTTCAAGAAGACGTTCAACAAGCAGGCGCGTCTTGCGCAAGCCGGCGAACAGCCTACGCTACAAGTGTCCATGGATTTGGGTAAACCCAAACCTGTGAGCGCCAAACTTTACGAGGGTTTGTTGTGAGCAAGCAAGCATTTCAAATGTCTTAACTAGTTGGAATATTAAATTTGTATTAATGTACACGACTTTTTTAAACTATATTTACATATTGTGGTAGACTAATGGAATGGAATACTTTGTCTGTTACTTTAGTCATTTGTTCAACTCATACGTGCGCAGCTTGCGTGTTAAATTATCCACCTCCAGGCCCAGCACATCCAGATTCTCTTTGAGCGTAATGTTCTTCAGCAGAGTGTCCTCCAACACTGTCTGCAGCTTCTTATTGATCTCCAGCGACAGATCCAAAGACATACCCTTGCTGTCAGCGCCCTTGACTCCGCCATATATGGCAGCCATGACACCGTTACCATACTTAACCAGCTCACTCTTGTTCTGATCGCTCTTCGTGGAGGTTAAAGCGCCCGCCGTTTGATCACGTAGCATGTAATGCTGCACCACTTTAGACTTTTTCTGCACCTCCGCGACCAATGCAGCCGTGTGATTCTCCAGGAACTCTATGCGTTCCGTTTGCCGCGCTGTCGCCTGCTGCAGGCGCAGAATACGCTCCACCAACACCTTCTTGGACGGCGCCGCGGTCATATCAGGCATTGTTTGCTGTGTTGTGGCGGTTGTGGGTGGCACAGCTGTCATGCTGCTTGCCACAGTCTCGGATTCGGAAGATTCGCTGGCACGTCGACTGCTGTTGCCATTGTGCATGCTCCCATGGCTGCTGCTGCGACTGTGGGAACGCTGCAGTTGCTGTTGGGTCGAATGTGGTGGCGACTCCTGAGCACAGCCATTCAGTGCTTGCTGGCAATTGCTGCAGTATGGCATGCTTGGCTTTGTTTCGACCACGCCTCTCTTGTACTTTTGAAGCTCACGTTGCAGTTCCTTGACCAATGTGGCCTGCTTATGCTGCGTCGCTTCGAAATCGCCCTGCACATTGTCCAGCTTTGCTTTGGTCAGTTCGTAGAGCTTTGTCTTCTCGGACAGATGTTTGGCAAGCAATTGCCGTTCTTCGTTCTTCTCCGCCGACTCGACACTCAGCTGATTCTCCAGTTCGCCGTACTTGATGTCATAGCCGTGTTTCTCCTGTTTCAGCAATTTGTTCTCCGCCTCGAGGCCTTGCGCCTGGAATATATAGAGATGATAACACTTTGAAAGATTTATCGACAACCGAGCGGAGACATTTACGTGGCCTCGGTGGCGCAGTAGGCAGCGCGTAAGTCTCATAATCTTAAGGTCGTGAGTTCGAGCCTCACCCGGGGCATGTAACTTTTTTTAATTTTTAAAAATTACCTTTGCTTCAGCTAAACTAATGTTGTTCTGCAATTGCACTATCACCTCGCTCATCTCCTTATTAATACTTAGCAGCTCATGCTTCTTTTGCTGCAGCTGCTCCAAGTCAGATTCAGTTTCATGTGCCGTCGCCTCCAGTTCTTGTATGCGTTTTTGCTCATCGGCAAGTTTCTCTTCATTGCTGTGGATATGAAAAATGCAGAGATTAAGTAAATATGCTGCACATATTTATTGCGAGTTCCTTCGCACATTGTATTCTGTGTGCGCAAGAGCTGCAACTCAGCAACTTGACCATGCAATTTGGCTGTTTTCAGCAGCTCATCACTGTATGCTGCCTCCACGGAGATGTGCTGCTCTTCTAGCTGCTTAAACTCGTCGGACAACTGACCATGCTAAAACGAGAGAATGGTACAATTAACTAAGTTATAGTAATAAAATAAGTCAAACTCACCGCGGTATTTATTTCCTGCAGCTGTTGCTGCAGCTCCTTGAAAGCTTCTGTTTGCTTCTGGTGCTCTTTGGTCAGTTTATCGAGTGCTTCAGTCTTGCCCATAATCTCGTGCTTCAAAAGTATTGTGCTTGCCTCAAATTCCACCTTAAGTTTCTCTGCAAAAGTCGCGTTAATTAAATCATTAATTAATTGACATCGTTTCGAGCTCTTACCATTGGCCTTCTCCTCCAGTTTATTAGGTGCATTGCGCTCCTCTTCCAACTTGCGTTCTAGAGACTAAAGAGAAAGTGATTATTTTAAAAAGAAAGCGGTTTATATTTTATGTTGGAGTACCTACCGCCTTGGCCTCCACCTCAATGTTGAGCTTGTTGGCATGATACTTCAGCTTGGACTCCAAGTGACCCATTTCCGTCTTGAGCTTCTCGCATTCCCGCTGATATTTACGCACTTCGTTGCACTGGAATAGAAATTTAAATTAAATTCGCTATAATGATTATTTTAAATGAATACATTTATGTATCATTCCGTATCGCTTTTAACGCAGAATGTATATGGGTATTTATTATGAAATCTCACTTTTTCGTCGATGATGTACGTGATACGCGACTTCTCCTCACTGACCGCATGAAAACGTATGGACACATTTTTAATCTCTTTCTTCGCATCCGCGAGCTGCTTCTCCACCGCCTCCTTCTCCTTCTTGGCATCGATGAGCAGCTTCTCCTTCATGGCGAACTTAATAACCGTCGCCTCCTTCTCCTTGTTGGCCACATCCATTTCATGACGAAATGCCAGCTTCTCCTTCTCCAGAATGGCATTCTCGCGCTGCAACAGCGTCATCATGTTATCCTTCTGGCCATTTGCGGTGCGCAGCTGTTCTAATTGTCGCTCGTAACTGCGACGCTGCTCCTCCAACTGGGCTAGGCAATGCACATGAGACAGGATATCCTTTTGTACTGTTGGCACTTCAGCATTCTTATCCTCTCCCTCGTCCTGCGCTTTCAACTCGGAGAAACTCATGGCGGTCTCCTCTGTGATTTCTTTCGGCTTTTGTTCGATAACAGCCGCCATCATTTCGCTAACTATAGCAATCTCATTAGTAACTTGTTTATTTTCTGCTTGTTTATCTTTCAGTTCCGTGTCTTTCGTTGTTGTTTCGTTTTGTGCTTGTTTCTCGCATTCCAGCTGCTGTTGTTGCTCCACTGAAATCAGAGCTGTCTCCACGTCGCATTTGTTTATTTCTTTTTTGGTCGCCAGATCAATTAACGCGTTGCTATTTTCTGCATTTGTCACAGTAGATGAGTATTCCTGTTGAGCCTCAGTCGGCAGATTTGCCGACTCCATGTTTTAAAGTGTTTTGAAAACAAATGTGAATATGGCAATAAAACAACTGATTTGATTTCACTACATTCTTCTCTCTTATTAAAAAAGTACCATTCGCCCAAATGCGTCGACACACACTGGCGCCACTGCCATTCCCAATGCAGCAATGCATCAGAGTTGGCAACTGTAATTTCTCCCGCCAAATGTAGCTTTTTTTAATTATCGATTGCGAAACGATTACGTATTTAAATAATTAATTTTGCATTAATATTTCATGTGCTCATTGTAAATTGATATTATATTTACCTTCTCACCATAAAACGATGGTATTTGCAACTTCAAAAGCATGGCCACACCACACTTTATTTGTTTTCGTTTATCGATAACTGTCGCCGGCGATCAGCTGTATTGTTTTAATTAGAATTTCGCAAATTAAAACATGGTTTGCGCGCTGGGCATCGAAGGAAGTGCCAATAAAATTGGTATTGGCATTATAAAGGATGGAAAGGTCTTGGCAAATGTACGTCGCACATATATAACTCCACCCGGTGAAGGTAACACTCAGACTTTCAGTGTAAACAAATAGTGTTAAATAAAATTTAACATGCAACAGGTTTCTTGCCTAAGGAGACAGCAAAGCATCATCGTGAGGCCATCTTGGCACTCGTGCACGCAAGTCTTAAAGAGGCGGAGCTGCAACCCAGCGATTTAGATGTCGTATGCTACACAAAGGGACCCGGCATGGCGCCCCCACTTCTGGTTGGAGCCATTGTGGCACGGACATTATCGCTGCTGTGGAAGAAGCCGCTGCTGGGCGTGAATCACTGCATTGGTCACATTGAAATGGGACGCCTCATAACGGGCGCCCAGAATCCCATTGTGCTGTATGTGAGTGGCGGCAACACTCAGGTGATTGCCTATTCCAATAAACGCTATCGCATCTTTGGCGAAACCATTGACATTGCTGTGGGCAATTGTTTGGATCGATTTGCCCGTATTATTAAGCTGTCGAATGATCCCAGTCCAGGCTATAACATAGAACAATTGGCTAAGCAAGGCAAACAGTATATAAAACTGCCCTATGTGGTTAAGGGCATGGATGTCAGCTTCTCGGGTCTGTTGTCACACATTGAGGAATTGGCCGATCCAAATAAGAGGCGCAACAAACGCAAGAAGCAACAAACGGATGAATCGCAGTCGGAGCCGGAGTACAGCAAGGAGGATCTATGCTACTCGCTGCAAGAAACCATCTTTGCCATGCTGGTGGAGATCACAGAGCGTGCCATGGCACATTGTGAATCAAACGAGGTGAGTGCAAGATTGGAATTTATAAAATTAATTTATTGTTAATGCGATTGTATATATTTAAATTAACTGAAATTAATTATGATTGTTAAACAAAACGTATACAATTAACGCTCTTAGGTACTTATTGTGGGTGGCGTTGGGTGCAACGAGCGACTCCAGGAGATGATGCGCATCATGTGTGAGGAGCGTAATGGAAAACTCTTCGCCACTGACGAACGCTATTGCATTGACAACGGCTTGATGATTGCCCATGCTGGAGCTGAGATGTTCAAAGCGGGCACTGAGATGGCTTTTAAAGATGCATTCGTGACACAAAGATATAGAACGGATGAAGTGCTGGTTAACTGGCGAGATGATTAATCCATTGGTATGCTTTACATTATGCTTGCTTTGTTTTTATTAAAGATCTACTCTCGACATCTGATTGACTTCTACATAATTGTTAACAGTGTGTATGCTGCTTGTATCCTGCCCATTTGTTTGTTTATTAGATACACGAGTTAGTTCAGAGTGCCGGCTCCTTGCCCGTCCAATATGGCTTCATATCGATGGGAACAATGCGTTTGCCCTCGATAACATAGACCGCGCCGTTCTTATCCTTCTCCAGCACATTCATAATGCAGCGGGCGACATCAGTAGCGCTCTGTTTATTCAGACGATCGAGTATCTTATATGTCTCATCGCTCGTCTCAGGAAAGATGATCTTTTCCGTGAAGTTGGTAAACATGTCCGTCATGGTGGCGCCGGGACAAACAGTCGCAAACTTGATGCCCGAACGTTGATAGAATTTGTCATTCTATGGTAGAAAAAGGAAAGATATTTCAGCGTTTTTCTTAGGAGTTTTATTAAACTACTTACACCCAAGCAACGCGTAAAGTTGATGATGCCAGCCTTAGTGGCGCCATAAACGGGAATAATGAACATGGGATCCAAACCCACAACAGAGCTCATGTTGACTATTAATCCACCATTGCCACCGTTCTCCTTGCTCATATACTGCAACGCGCTCAGGCTGGAGTTGATAATGCCGCCCTACAAGAGAAGCCAATGTAGCTGTAAGTAATTGAACTAATCAAATCTTGCTTACCAAGTTAACGAGCAAAGTGCGCTGCACATCTCGGTCATTGAAGATGCCCGCCACATTCACCACAATATCAATGTTGCCAAAGGTCTTCTTGATTTCCTCGTAAGTAGCTTCCACGCCCTTCTTGTTGGCTACATCCATTTTGATGATCATGACGCTCTGCGTAGGATGCGCGCCACGCAACTTGACAAACTCCTCCAGATTATCCTGCAAATCAATGATCGCAATTTTCTAAGGCAAAGAGGGTCTTATTAGATTAGGTTATAAAGAAAGATTATGGGAGTCTACTCACTCCTATGCCTGCAGCCAGCAGTTGCCTGGCCACCTGCAGTCCAATGCCACCAGCTCCACCTGTAACCACTGCGCTCTTGCCACGGTAATTCATTGTTATAATGGTTGTTGCCGATGCCTCTTGTGAATCTTCTGCTAAGATGATCCCTGCTTCTGTGCGCTGTGCTAATATCTGACGGATGGAACGATAGAGCTCCACAGTTGTCTCTAATCTCAGGGGCTGCCTCTGATGCACTACTACCTTGAGGTCTCTGATGGGCGTCTTTTATAGCCCGTCGGCATAGTGTTATAATCGCAAACGGTAGTTATGCGATATGGTGGACTTAAATCTGATCTGTGATTAGCTTCCATTGACTGGCTGCTGACTGCAATCGATAGGCCAACAAACTAACTGCAAGCAGTAGCTGGCGGAGATTACATATTATGCAAATACTTGCCAAGCTATCAATTTCGATTTGTCAAGCAGTGACTGCCATTGAGTTAGTCTAGCGTTTGATCTGTTTCACACTGCTCTGGTTTTAGCGAGGTTGGTTTCTGCTGCTCTGGATCGACTCATCCACCTGCTGTGTATGGACAGAAGTCGGATATACCTCTAGATACTCTTCCCACCTTGGATGAATGTCATTTTGAGCCGAGGTAAGTGAGTTTAGTTAAATTCTTGGTTTATAAAATTTCAATCTGCTCTTTTCTACTTGTTTTAAGTGTTGAAATGTTGTTCTTTAAAAAAAAAACAACATATAACAAATTTAATGCATTTAGCATCAGAATTAAATATTTGCAAGTTGATAATCTTAACTCATATAAAAAAATCAGATAATTTAAAAATAATGGCAACAATATTGATTAAAATGATTTCACAATTTACTCCCACCATATAACTGCAAATTCCATTTTTCATATTAAAGAAAACACATAACAATCTCATTTTGATATTTTTACGTATTTCACTTTATTCGAATATATTGCGATAAAGATAAATCTTGTAGAGCACAAATATGTTCGTTTATTAAATTTATTTATTTCTTTGGTATATAAGCTAAACTTTTTATAATCTCTGTAAAGTGTATTATGAAAAGTTTGTGCTAATGCTAGCAAATGGATTATATTAATACTTATATCATATATGCATGTAGTATATAAACATTTCTTGTCTTTCCACGAGATATAAATTTGGATGTGTACAATTTTTTGAACTTTTGGGCCTTTTCGTATATTTCAAAATGTCGAAAAATTAAATCAAAATCAAACAAAATTATTTTAAATATTAATTTATTTTTAAAGTAAAATAACTTAAGCACAACTTAGATTACATAGCAAGGAAAATAAAAAAGGTATAGGAAAATAACTGGTGCTATCATTAGAAACAGGTAATAAATTAGCTAAAGATCTGAAAAATATGAGACAAAACACTGGGAAGCAGTGAGGCAAACGATATAGTTGGTGGAATTATTTTTGTGCGGCATCATAAGTATCCTTGTGCTGGTAACCGCTCACATAGCCAGAGTCATCGACCAGGTTGCGACGGCCAGCGATACCCTTGCCCTTGCCAGTGGCGTCGAAGCGCTCCTTGTGGGAGCCCGTGTACTTGCTGGTGTCCGTCAGGCGATCGACAGTAGCAGCAGCCTTGCCAGCCTGAATAGACGATGAGAGTTCATTCAGTGAGAGTCGCACATAAAAGGAAATGACACTTACCGAAGCCGAAATCACGCCTGGAGCACCGCAACCGGCCATTTTTTGCTTAATTATCGCCAGCTCAACCTTTTTCGTCTTGGCCAAATCGTCAAGGAATTTGTTGTAGTCGGACAATGAAATCTTCATGGCCTTAAACTTCTTAAAGTGAATGCCGGTGTCGGTGGTTGTAATCTGCTTATCAATTACTTTCGCCTGCTTCATCCACTTATCGCTCTGCGACAGTGTTATCAGCTTACCATCGGACTTCGTATCGCCGAATTTCGAAAAAGCCTTGAACTGATCTGAGAAGGTTACCTTTGGGGTCTCCTCCAATGCCAACTCTGCCAGCTCTGCGGCGGGGGCCTCAGTTGCTGCCGCACTGCTGCCGTTTTCTGCTGTCTCAGACATGCTGGCTCTGGGTGATTTTAATTATAGTTACCATTAATTATAGATGAATTTGATTATTTATAATTAGATGTAGTTGCTGCCAGCTGGCTCAAAGATACATGCCATCTCTTGCCACTTTGTGTGCTTGCCTTTTACGCAGTTTCGCTCACCTGTGGCTGACGACACTCACTAACATTGTGTTGCTTCTTTGTTATCTGGTTATGGCAGTAACTTGAATGGTTTAAATCACACTGTGTGGCATTAACATCAAGGCGTATACTTGATATTGATAGAGCTTATCTAGTCGAAGTAAATTCTTTATTCCGATGATATCATGCCAATGGGCAAACCAAACACAAAGCACCAAAAGCTTTCACAACAGTTTTTGGTGCTAATTAAGTGCGGAAGGTTATTCAGTTATTAATTCGGATATGACGACATAGAATATACAAACTCGTACGCGCATTCGCACTTGAAATCGCTCTGGGAGTTGCTCTCCCAACTCACACACGATGCCGAAAGCTACTGGCTATACGCCTGCCCATTTAGCTCATTAGCGTCAGCATTTGTATTCTAATCAAATAAACAGTTCTCTTACTACACTCACAAAAAAGACAACAACAAGCTGGAATGCAGTTGTGTATATACACAGATAATATCCTTTCAAATATGCAAATGACTTTTGCTTCAAATCATATTTCTACATTAAAAAGAATTGTAATTTACATTGTGCATATCGTGAATATTTCTTAATGTATAGCTATATGCTACTTACAAACATTCTAAATAGCTAATTTAATAACAATGTGAATGTCTATTAAGAGATTTATTTGCCTCCTTAGGGTTACCAGGGCGATAGTAACATACACTGATTAAAACTACTCAAAGTTATAGTATTGGCTATACTGGTAATTGATTTTCAACTTTATTTAATATGATTCACGTTTAAATAAACTATTTTTGCCTGTGTCTCTTCGAAGAATCTAGCAATAAATCATTGACATACAAATTCTGCTTGTTAGCCTCTAGGGCATAACGCAAATTCAGCTGATAAAGGTAGCTTGATTGATTGAATTCTCAGATACAAAAATGAAGACCAATTTTCAAAGCAAATTTTGATCTGTAATTTGCTGTCAGAGAAAACACAATTTTTGTTTTGTAAACAGACCTCGGGGGTTAAGAGAAAATAGATCTTTTGTATGCTATACAGAATAACAAAAAAAATAAAAATTATTGAAATTGAAATACAATACATTTAAATAAAACTTTAGAATACGTTTGTAAGATTGCTATAAACTGAAAGCGTACCTTTATATACAATAACTTCTGGCAGTGTATAAAACAATTGGCATTGTTTATGGCACAGTCTGAACAGTAAAATAGCTATACGAATATCAACCAGCTATGTAGTCTTTGACTTGCACTCTTGGGTTAACTTCCGTAAATCGCGTGGATATTTCAGTCTTAAGACTGCCTGCAGCATAAATTGTCATCATGTTTACAGGCAAAACAACAAAACAAGAGTAAAAGAGTGGACAGAAAGAAGATTTGTACGTGTGCGGGCACAAATCGAACATAAACAGTAAATACAACGCGAGCTTTTGTTGTTACGATCATTAATTATGGGGCAGTTAAGATGCGAATGGGCATGAGACTGGGTATGGGAATGGGATGGGTATGGGTATGGGTATGAGTATGGGAATACTGCACATACATTTGTGTATCTGCAACTGTGGAAGCTGACCGCGCATAATTTAAAATACGATAAGGCAAATAGGTTGGGTGATCGGCGCCCGGAAGGCAACCAGTTATGGAATCGGGAGTACGAGTATCGTGTGCACCGACAGCCGTTTACCAAAGCCGAAGATGACGCAAGGTAATTGAATGCGACGATCTGACGATAAGATTGCCCTGGGTTAAGGTCAGTGTCAGTCGATGTCGATGTCGATGTCGATGTCGGAGGCAGAGATGCAGTCAACCCATGAAGCGTAACAAATATGGTTTTTGGGTTCGACAGTAGTTATTTGCAAGTGCAAATGACAAGGGTATGTGTGAAGAGGGAGGTGTGCGGTCTAAACAGCAACTCGACTAAATCGAATAGCTTAAATGACATCAGCACAATAGAGCACACACAGCACGGTGATTACGTCGCCTTTTTGTTTTTTGTTTGCTTGGCATTTTGGGTGAGGCTAGCTGTGTGAAACTAGTTTGGTTTCTGGCGAGTTGCCCGCGAGTGTAGAGTTTAGTTGCTGCTACGAAGCAGTTTCATTAATAATACTACATAGGTAACCCTTTGGCTGGCTGGCCGGTAATTGGAAACCATAAATACTTGAAAAACAAACTCGAAAACATGACAAAGGGCAGCCGCAAAGACAGCTCCAGACAGGCAAGAAGAGCAGGCACTCTGGCCAGAAACGTGGCTAGCACGAATCAAAAATAATCCGATTTGACTGCACAGAACATGTATCATTATACATTATACGTATAGTGTATAATACATACTCGATACTTGTATTCGTATTCGCATAAGCTGTATATGTATTTATAAATTGTCTTGTTCATCTTTGCCACATCCGCATCTCGAGTTAATTGTGATGCGCGTGGCGGGCATCCGAAATGAGCCATGTCCAAGTTTATAAATTAATGAGTTTTTTCCGAATTCGTAGTAGTAACAAATTGACTTTGAGAGATATGCCTAAAAGGCGCGTCATCAAAAACATATAGCGAAATGCTATAATTGTAATCATAATATTATTGAAATGCATGACTCGAAATTTGGGTCACGACTGCCTCAATACGAATACGAGTAAATATGTGTTTGAAATGCTGCATAAATTTGCTGCTTAACAGGAAACAAAATACACACCACAACAAATACTGTGGGGTGGCATATGGGGGTAGGCGCTATTGGGCAGGGGGAAAGAAGTTATGTCTCACGCAATACAATGGGGAGCTCGGGGTCAGTTACGCTCTGCAATAGGCATAGATGTAGAGAAGTGCACCCAAGGGCTACACAAATATATGTACATATATATGTACATACACAATCTGTGGTGCTAGATGACATCACACTACCCACCCATTCCAGCCCAGCGTCATCGTCGTCGTCTCACAGGAACTGAGAACGCGCAAGCGCCGCATACATACAAACGGATGTCGAAATGGGAACTGCGACTCAAGCGATGCTACCCAGGATTGAAAACTTTCGCGCGAATTCCGTTAATGTTGCATGCACAATTTGGTCATGGAGTATTCCAAAATAGCGCGAAACTCCCCAAAACCATTTTATTTTCTTTTGCTGAGTTCTTTTTACTTTTTCTTGGGCTGCATCTCGATTATTGTAAACAAGCTGATGCTGTGTTAGGCTCGGAAACTGCTTATCTGTATGTGGTCTCTGACGCTGTAATTGAACCAGGCAGCTAAATGTATTCACTTTTATAACTTACATTTTTGCAAAGGGTTTCTTTTAAATTTTTGTTTAAATAATTTTAAGTGTTTTTTTTATATTTATTTTTGTTGCTGTTTGCTTTGCCGTACTGCGCGCGCTTGCTGTGGTTGTCGAGAGTCAACTGTTTGGACAAATGCGCAGCACATACCAAAGGGGGCCAAAGCCCAAGCGGCGTATGAGTGATGTTTTACGTTCACTTGAGCTTTTTTGTTGAGCGCATTTCCAGGGGGCACGCACAAAAAGAACGCAAAAACACGACAGTCTCTAATTAGCTCGACTAGTAATTACCCTGCCAAAAAAAAGAAATAAATTTAGAAGAATTCTGTAGAATAGAAAAATGTATTTCAATTTCAATGAATTAAAAAAAAAATTTTTTTAAGCAGCTTTGAAGAATGTTACTCTTGCGAACTAATCACATCACTTTAAAGTTTATAGAGCATTAGAATCAAAGAATTTTTAATAAATTAACTGGAAGTTAAACGCAGTTGTTACGTGCTTTAGACGAGCAGTCGAGATATGTCCTCATAAATCATAATATTCACACTCTTGTCCTCTCTCTCTATTTTCTCTGAAACTAAACTCTACCAAATTTTATCTCTAAACACCCGCAGGGAACTTTGCGAATATACACAATGTTCATATACATATATTATTATGTGTATTTCGAAGCGATGACTTCATTTAACTAAAAACCAAAAATTTATAAATGCCAGAAACTAACAACCAAAGTCGCTCGAAAAGCGTCGTGGCACAATCATTTATCAAATGTGACGCCAGTTGCCTTATCAACTGAGTTCCACTCAATATTCGGTTTGTTTTGAGTGCAAAACTTGCACTCAAAGCTCGCCAAAGCTTTGGTCACCGATGATGATGATGAGTCAAGGCAGGCAGACAATCATGATGTCTATCCGCAAAATAGAAAACGATGCGTGAAATTTGACAACAAAACAAATATAGAGGGAAAGAGATAGATAGAGAGAGGGGGGAGAATTCGGGGGAGGCCAGCATGAGCTCATGGTGAGAGGCGACTGACTCAATGGAAGTACGAATAGCTAATAATAATAGTATATATTTGATATGTAAATGACTAAAGTGAGAGATTCACTCGCCGATTACCAGACCTGAAATCCCATTCATTTCTTTTCTTACAAAATGAGTTCTTTGAACTGAGGAAATGCCCAAGATTGGGAAAAAGAAAAGTGGAAATTGTTAAATGGTAATGAGAACTAGCTTGAACAGGTAAAAGTCTTGATGGAAATCATATATAAAGTGTCTGCAAACACCTTAAGAGTGATTACAACTGTCGCGGCTAATTTGTTTCTACATGCTCTACAAAGTCATTTGACCTCTTCTCCCAACTCTACATTCAGCAGTTGTAACCACACGAAAGCTGGCCATGATTTATGCGTCTTTGACAGCGTCAAATATTTGGCCAACAGTGCGTGCGATGGCGTCATTTAAGGCCAAAAATAAAGAATATCAGGAAACAGACTGAAGATAATGGAATGGGCTCAACTTTGTATTGCCTGAAATGTAAATACGCTTTAAGAATTATTTTTTCTTTGCATCAATATATTTATTAAAAGTTAAGAAGTTTAATACTTACTGTACAATACTTTCAAATGTGACTTTTACATGTTCTAGATGAATAGCTTAACAAATGTTAAATATAAAAACCATTTTTTAAATTAAATTTTCTGTAAATGTAAAATATTCGTTTGTAGACAATAGCCGTTTATTATTGAAGATCCAAGTCATTTCCAATAAATAATCACCAGTTGGGTAAGGCAAGCGCAATATTTCTGGACGTAGATAAAATCCTTTAATTATTTGATCGCCCTAAATATAACAAACATCTCAGATTATATGCAATGATTTAACAACTGAAATGTTAAACTCACCACATAGGGGCATGTATGATTTAAATTTGAAAACTCCTTAAATAGGCTGTAAATTAAAATAACCGTTGGGTTATATGATTTTTTGGCAAATCGGCAGGCATCCACATGAGCTTTAAAAAGAAAAGGCTTGTAACCATTGGCTCTTTTAAAAAGTTCGCCATCTATGAATATATTATCAAAAGAACGGAGTAGTGTAATATTTAAATTAAAGACTGTCTTATTGCGGTTAATTGCTCGCAACCGACATTCATTTATGACAGCCAACGATTTGTCAAAGGACTCACAAACTACATTTGTAAATTTAAATACGACCGCTTCCTGTCAATAAATTGGTATTCAAACTAATTGACTTAATTCATAATCGGAACGTTATACTTACATTATAACTCAACTTATGAGTTATCCAAATCAAGAAAATTCCAGACACAATAAGACTACCTTGCATGTTGACGTATTCGAAAGTTTTATATAGTTGAATAAAAAATATATGTTTTTAAAACTTGTATTCGCTTCATTTGACAATATAATTGAAATCAAATTCTGCAATTTTAAAATAATTCTTTAATCTGAATGACAAGAATGACTGAACGCACTGATGGATGGACTGCCGAAACTGCTTCGATGGACTATAAACAGATTTATAATCTTCCAAAAGCGGCGAAATCGAAGTTGCTTCGTATTCAAAAATAAGCATATGTCAAAAATCACTTAATTCATGATCACATAGTTATATTTATATCTCGAGCTATATTTATAACTCAGAGAAAAATTTCTAATTACAAACTATTAAATCAATGAATAATATATGTTATAAATTCGAATTAACTTTTCAATTGAGTTTCAATAACATTTTTTAAGTTTTTTTGTGGCCATGTGAAAAAATTCTAAGTAACTAAGTCTTCTGTAAATGTAAAATATACATTTGTAATTAATTGTTTCTTTAAATTCGAAAGCCAAGTCATTTCCAATAAATAATCACCAGTTGGCAATATCAGTCCCAACAACTCATATCGTGGATATAACCCTTTAAGTATTTGATCACCCTACAAAAAATATTTTAGAATATTCAAAATGCAAACATTTAAATATTCAAAGTATCAGGCTTACCACATAGGGACAAGTATGATTCAGATTGGAGAACTCCTTAAATTGTTTATAAAGTAGAATGAAAAATGGATTATATGATTTCTTTGTAAATCGGCAGACATCCACAATCGCATCTACAACCCAGGGTTTGTAACCATTGGCTTTCTTGAGTACTTTGACGTTAACCGAAATTTGATTACGTGGACGTGGCAAGGTAATATTTAAATTAAAAACTGTCTTATTTCGACTAACTGCTCGCAGCCGACAATAATTGACGACAGCCCAAGATTTGTTAAAGGACTCGCAAACTACATTTGTAAATTTAAATACTACAGCTTCCTGCCACAAAAAGTTAAAATAATATATATTATTCGCTATCCATTACTATAAGTAAAACTTACATTGTAACTCTTTTGTAGAGTTATCCAGAAGAGAAAAATTCGAAACGTAAGCAGTCCCGTTTGCATGCTGACTAATTCGAAACTAATATGTTACATGTTCAATGACAATGGTTTATTTAAAAGTCAAGTAATGGCTCTATTTCACAATATAATTTGAAAACAAAGTTTCTAAAGCGCATGCTATTATTTAGTAATTAAATACTTATTTGTTCATCGATCTGTGTATATAAGCCACGACTGAAAACACAAAGTTCACTCAAGTCCATTGATTACTGCTAAAATCAGGCATAATTCAAACACAACATTTGTAAGTACAGGTATACAACAAAATCTAAAAATTAAAACGTTTCATTCGCGGTCAATTAATATATTAATAACCGCAGTTTTTTTTCCGAGTTATAAATGAAGTGGAACTAATAAACTATGTGATCATGAATTAAGTTATTTTTGACATAAGCTTATGTTTCAATACGAAGCCTTCAAATTTACAACTTCGATTTCGTCGCTTTTGGACGATTATAAATCTGATTATAGTCCATTTAAGTGGCTTTGGCAATGCATTCATCAGTTCGTTCAGCCAGTCTTGTCATTCTGATTAAAGTATTATGTTAAAATTGCAGATTACTTTTATTTTAAAAATAAGCATATGTCAAAAATAACTTAATTCATGATCACATGGTTTATTAGTTACACTTCATTTATAACTCGGAGAATAATTTCAAATTACAAACTATTAAATCAATAAATAACATAAGTTTCATGCTTTAATGCTCCGCATTAACTTCCTTTTAACATTTTTTAATTGAGCAGTTTAGATAACATTTTTGAAGTTTTTATGTGCCAGTGTACGTATAAATAAATGTACAATGTACTGAATGTTTAAAAAATGCTAAGTAATTAAGTCTTCTGTAAATGTAAAATATACATTTGTAATGAATTGTTTTTTTAAATTCAAAAGCCAAGTCATTTCCATTAAATAATCACCAGTTGGCAATATCAGTCCCAACAACTCATATCGTGGATATAACCCTTTAAGTATTTGATCACCCTACAAAAAATATTTTAGAATATTCAAAATGCAAACATTTAAATATTCAAAGTATCAGGCTTACCACATAGGGACAAGTATGATTCAGATTGGAAAACTCCTTAAATTGTTTATAAACTAGAATGGCAAATGGATTATATGATTTCTTTGTAAATCGGCAGACATCCACAATCGCATCTAGTACCCAGGGTTTGTACCCATTGGCTTTCTTGAGTACTTTGACGTTAACCGAAATTTGATTCCATGGACGTGGCAAGGTAATATTTAAATTAAAAACTGTCTTATTTCGACTAACTGCTCGTAGCCGACAATAATTGATGACAGCCCAAGATTTGTTAAAGGACTCGCAAACTACATTTGTAAATTTAAATACTACAGCTTCCTGCCACAAAAAATTAAAATGAAACTTATTTTTCGCTATTACTTACATTTTAACTTACATTGTAACTCTTTTGGAGAGTTATCCAGATTAGAAAAATTCCAAACGTAATAAGTCCCGTTTTCATGGTGACGAATTCGAAACTAATATGTTACATGTTTAGTGACAATGGTTTATTTAAAAGTCAAGTAATGGCTGTATTACTAAATATAATTTGAAAATAATTTATTTAAAGCGTATGCTATTATTTAGTAATTAAATACATATTAGTCCATCGATCTGTGTATATAAGCCACGACTGAAACAATTAAGTTCAATAAAGTCCATTCGATTACTGCTAAAATCAGGCATAATTCACACACAATATTTGTAAGTTAAGTTACGATGGCTTTCTATCTCAAAAAGTAATTAATATTGATTAGT
Organism: Drosophila siamana; assembly: GCA_035047445.1. NCBI lineage: Eukaryota > Metazoa > Arthropoda > Insecta > Diptera > Drosophilidae > Drosophila > Drosophila siamana. Next base: position 141,372 of record JAWNPP010000109.1, on the reverse strand, counting down.
TGGAGTTAGGCAAAAAAGGTAAAATTGTCAACTATTGTCATTTTAAAAATAATATAGTCTTGTCCGCTTTGCCCACTATTTTATATAATATGTGTAGCAGTATCCAAATTTATATCAATGTGGGCAAAATGGTATTATTGAAAAAATATCAACTTGTTTATTGGTATGTCGGTTGCTAGAATCAATCAGCAAATTAAATATGTCGAATTCAGATTTGCAAATAAGTACAAGGAAAACTTTATCAACAAATATAACTTGTTTCTTGTTATCAAAGAAGAAGCGTAGATAAAAAAAAACCCTAACAAGCTGCATTTGTAAATCTAAGTACGACTGCTTCCTTGCAAAACAAATAGGTATTTATAACAATTGACTTAATCTGGGATTGTACATTAACCTTACAATATCATATTATGAGATAAGCAAATGAGAACAACTCAAATTAAAATGGCCTTTGTGTGTGGCGTTTTTGATCTAAATAGTTAAACTAATGATAATAATTGACTTTAAATGTTGGCTAACCGCTAAATTTCAAATATGAATTCATTTATTTTCAAAGTATTCACCTGTTGCAGTTAAAACTTTAAACTCACCTTCAGTTCACATAATGAATTCAGCCGGAGAGGAGTTGAGTTGTTTACAGAGTTGAAACAATAATTAGCCCTCGCAGCCCCTGAACTAATGATGCACAAATCATCAGTTGACAACCCACGACAAGTCCCAGGCCAGTTGATGATAGGAATTTTGCTAAACCAACAACGAGAACTGGTCGTGATGAAGCCAAGAAATAGGCTGACAATCTGGCTGGGCCTCTACTGGCCAGGTGTGAAGGAATTTAAAGTGATTCGGAGTACTATAAACACGCCCAAACAAGATCATTAAGCGGCCAGAGCACTAGGCAAACTATAGAGATGCAGCTTGGTGTCCGAACTGTGATTTAGATAGAGCATGTGAGGCCGGGATGTGATTTTCGGTTTGGGACATTAAAAACCACTTATCAACATGGAAGCCAGAGTCAGAGTCAAGGGCATAACGATAACTATAACTATAACTATATTTGGCCAATGCTATCAATCCTAATCAGACGCAGGATTATGTGTGTGTGTGTGCCGCAAGGCAATAATACAGCTGCGGCAACGATGCCTGGCCGCAGATAAACTAAAAATAAACCAAATGCGATGCAAGGTGAGGCAAATGTGAGGCCTTGGCCAGGCCAAGCTGGACAAATGTGGCCCTTGGCCTTCACTCACCTTGAAATGCCGTTGGGGCACACAGTTGTCTGCGCGCCGCATTTTAAATCAGTTGCAAACTGCAGTTGCATGAATGAGCAGCCGCCACAGCAGTAACAACAATTGAACAATCAGAGAGCGTGCCTCCAGTTCGTGATCACGGCCTTGATCTCTGCCTCTTTGCCGTTGCTTGTATCCTCATAGCTTGAAACTACTGCAGCTGCTGGGTGTCGTGATAAGTAATAGTTTGGGCAGGCGTCCTAAGTGAACCGTGCTGCAAATGCCATGGCGGCTCCACTCATTAAGCCGCATGCCACAATTAAGCAACGTTGACGCGTTAACGATGACAACAAGATGCAAGTGGACAAGCAATCAACTCAATAGTAGTAGTAGGAATGGGGCAAGTCGCAGAAACAGCCGAATCAGAATCAGAACGAGTAAGAAAGCTGCAGTCGCCAGTACTCGACTTTGGGATACCCGTACACAAATATAAGCATACAAAAGTGTTGTTAATTAAATTATTTAGGCGTTCAGACAGACAGAACTGCTAGCAAGAACATATTACAATAATATATTGTTAGTTGTTATATAAAATATTTTATATAATATTTGCAATGTGACTCAATTAACTAGCTAGCTTTAGGATCTCATGAATATTATAATACTTTCAAAACTATCTATTTTAAAGAATTCATGAGTTTTATCTTATTATTTACATTAAGTACTGCTTACCTAAGCATACTCACTTTCCAGCAGGTGTTACACCCTGCTGCTCTATGGCTGCCAGATATAACAAGACCCAGAACCTGTAACGGCATCATCAGAGACTCTGCCGCATTTGGCTTGCTATAAAAGGACGCCCTGCTGCCCAGCCAAAGACAGAATCCAATCACGAGGCGAGTGCCCTAGACACACAGCTCTGTTCTAGACGTAGCGTTTCCGTTCTGCAACACAACTAAACAACAACATGCAACTTCTGCTTGTCCTTGCCACCTGCTTGGCGCTGGCCAATGGCCTGGCGCTCTATGCCAACTATCCGTATCTGTATACGGCCCAGGGATCGGCATTGATCACGCCCACGCAGCAGCAGTATCTCACCCAGGATGCATTGGGTCAGTATGCCTATGGCTACGCCGAGCCGCATTCGAGCAAGCAAGAGATACGCGACTTGGATGGCACCACACGTGGCACCTACAGCTATCGCGACGCCACTGGCAAGCAGCAGACTGTGGCCTACACGGCCGACGCCGAGGGCTTCCATGTCTCCGCCACCAACTTGCCACGTGCTGTGCAGGCAACAGCAGCTGGCGAAGCCCGAAGTGCCAGCGTGGCCGATGTGCCAGCCGATTCCATCGAAGTGGCCGCCGCTCGTCAATCCCACTTTGCAGCTCACGAGGAGGCGCGTCTGCGTCTGACGCAGGCACAGCAGCAGTCAAGCCCTTCCCAGACAGATGCGGAGCTGCCACGTCCCGTTGCCGACACCGCTGAGGTGGCTGCTGCCAAATCCAATCACCTCAAGCGTGTCGCCTCCGAAGCGCTGCGCAATAAGCTGCTCAGCGGCAATGCTTTGCCCGTGGCACGCAGCTCTCATGTCATTGTGCCAGTGTCATCGGTCTACGGCTACACCGTGCCACGCTTCTACAGTCCACGCTTCTACTACTAACACAAGCATTTTGTAATCATTCCTTTTGAACAAAAATAAACTGATTCGCACTGAGATTGTCTCCGCATTTTCTTATTGTTATCTACTTTGCGGGTTTGTCACTTCAGCGAAGAGACTGAGTCACATTCTTAATCTTTCAACGAATTTGTCTATTGTTTAAAGCTGTACTTTTTGACTATCTAAAATTATAATTGAATTCTCTTTAAGAGAAAGAAAGTCTATCTAAATGGTAACATTAAATTAATTTATGGAGCTCGTGATTAACTCGATAGAGTAAAATAATCAGCAAATTTCTTGGATGTTTAATCAAACATTTGTTATAAACTAAGAATCCGCCTGATTCCATGAGCCTATTCCAAATCGCTTAAGTTTTACAATCTTTTCTGAAACTTAAAAATAGAGTGTCATATGTTGTACTTAACAATGTAATTCAAGTATGTGAATTCTCTTATAAAGCATAATTTTTTGGATTAAAATCGGATGGAGATCAAAAAAAATATTAATATTCTATTTTAAATCTATCAGACCTTACCATTTCTAAAAAGGTTTTTCTTAAGATATCTCTAATTGCATATGATTCCTCTAATTTAATATTAACCTTTCTCCATTCTCTACGAGTCAAGAGCATCCCATTGAGTTGGCTTTCTGAAACTTAAAAATAGAGCATTTTGTACCTAACAGAATTTTTCATGTACATGGATTCTGTTTTTAAGCATAATTTTTTGGGACTAAAATCGTATGGAGAATAACAAATATAATAATATTCTATTATATCTCTATCAAACCTTTACAATTCTAAAAAGGTTTTTCTTAAGATATCTCTAATTGCATATGATTCCTCTAATTTAATATTAACCTTTCTCCATTCTCTACGAGTCAAGAGCATCCCATTGAGTTGGCTTCAAAATGTTGCCTGTTTCTTTCAGGTGCTCATCAAAATTTCAGAAATGCATTGTGAAGTTTTGATTTCAATTAACTTTAATAGCGGCATAAACAACGTGTATGCAAGCAACGTTATGAGTATGTTGCATTGGTAGCATGTCCCAGATGGTTCCTTGACCTCACAAAAGACGACGAAGAAGTGCCACCAAACCTGGCCTGATTAAGTTCTTGGCTGCAGTCGAGGAATATATGGGATCGAGGTGGCGGCACTGGGTCCACTGACAGATGAAAACAAATTGCGGCTTTTGTGTAAAAATTTATGCTTAACTTGTTGAAATCGAGAAAATATTTATGTACAAACAGAGCAAGAGGAAGAGGTAGTAACAGTTGCCACAGTCAAAGCCGCAGCTTGCAACTGCAGCAGTAACAACAATGAGTGAGTAGTGAACAGGGAATATGAAAGTAAACTGGACGACCTTCCCGAGAACGCACGACACTGCAAACTTAGGTATTTGTTGTTTTTGTTTCTCTTTTCGGCAACTGGCGACAGAGCCAAGGAGGCGCCTCAGTCGGTCTGTAATTGTGCTACTATAAAAGGAAGAACCGCCAGCAGTGGCAAGCACAGAGTTCTCTGGAGCGAGTACTAGTCGACGACACTAGCAGCGCCACACTAAAGGAAGCCTCACTATCAATACCCAACCCAAGATGCAGTTCCCCAACCATCATTGCATTTGCCTTTGCCTTTGCCTGCTAATTGTGCCTGTGGTGGTGCATGGCATCGCCCTGCTGGATTATGGTGCACCTCCGGCAGCCGGCACAATCAGTCAGTACCACACCCAGGATGAGCACGGACAGTATGCCTATGGCTACACTGCACCACTCTACTCCAAGCACGAGGCACGCACTGCAGATGGCGTCACACACGGCTCCTACTCCTATGTGGATGCCACCGGTCAGCAGCAGCAGGTCGACTACAAGGCCGATGTGGGAGGCTTCCGTATTACGGCCAGCACCCTGGCACAGCGCCCCACTGAGGAGACAGCCGAGGTTGCCGCCCTGCGCGCCCAGCACTTGGCAGCCCATGCCGAAGCGAAGCTGCGTCTAGCCGGTGGAGCTCAGTCAGCGCCGGTCCAGGATACACCCGAAGTAGCCGCCGCCAAGGTGGCGTTCTTCAAGCGCTTCGAGGCGGAGAAACTGCGCAACCAGTTGGCCAAATCTGCAATCCTGCCCAACACCAACACAATACTTTCGCAGCCGATCTATGTCTATCAGCCGACCAATGGGTTCATCTACAAGTACGATCGTCTGCTGCGTTCAGGGACTAGCACGCCCGGCAGAGACTACTTACCAACTGCTTGATTGATTGACTGTTTGATTGAATGTTTTGTTTTGAGCAAATAAATGCGCATTTCTGCACTATCAGCCATGATTATTACTAGAAGTGATTGACTAATTGAAAGCAATCTTGGTTCCTTGATTTGTTACCTTTTTCGTTTATTGCTTCGCTTCGCCTTACTTCGCTTCTCTTTAGCAATGAAATGCCTATGTTTTTGAATTGTCAATCATTTTGTTGTTGATTAAGAGCTCAATAGAATCCTTGATTTAGGGTTTCAACATTGATAAGCAAAAGATAATAACTCGAATTTAAAATTGAGAATTAAAAATAATGAAAACTTCTTTATAAAAACATATGTAAATACCTTTAAGTTCTTTGCGTACATTGTCAGAAGTGGATTGAGAAGACGATTGATTTAATTTGCTATACTCTGACTAACCAAATAATCAATTAGTTGTTTATCTGTTCAACGCTGCTTAACTGACTGTCGGATTAACTACCTGATTGGATTGCTAGAAATTGGATCACAAGTATGTACTTTTTTTTTAGTTCTTCCAATTGATTGATGCCTCATTGGCGGCTGTTCCCCACAATAAATCAAAAGAGAATTAGGCACAGTAGTGCACAGATTGCATTTATTCTTAAAACTACGACAACTAAGTTCCAATCTCATCATCCAAATCATATGACTGCAGTTTCAATTACAGCTCCATTTCTATCGTCACTCTCAGGTCTAGTTCTGGTTCTGATTCTGATTCTGTTTGCTCAGCAGCAAGCTGCGACTGAGGGCAATGGGACGCAGAGTTCTCAGCTCCGTAGGCGTGGTCACGCTGTACTTGGCATTGGGCGAGACATATGAATAGTAGGCGCCAATGGGCACACGCAATTCCTGATTATTATTGCGCTCCAGACGATCCTCCAGTTGATCGCTGAGCTTCAGATAGCTGCTCGAGCTGATGTCGGCGAGAGTGTAGACGGTGCGCAGACGCAGATCACTGCCATCGTTAGCATCCTGCAGACGCTGATCGCGTGTAGTCAGCTGTTGTTGTTGCCGTTGTTGCTGCTCTTCCCGCTCCTCCTCGCGTGCATCGGCATCCTGATCCTCGGCATCGGCATTGGCCTCGTTCTGAGCGGCATCTTGCTGGCGAGACTGCTGCTCTTCTAGTCGGCTGTCATCGCGCTGTCGATCCGCCAGCATGGAGGTGAGCTCGGCACGCACACGCTCCAAGATGTCGGCATCCTCATCGCTCAGCGCACGCTCACTCACGTCCTGCTGCTGTTGCGTCAGCTGTTGCGCCTCCTCGCGTCGCGCCTCCTCCTCGGCCTCGCGCACCGCATCCAGATGAGCTCGACGTGCCTGCTGCACTTCGAGGGTGTCGGTGACGGGCAGCGGTGGCTTCTTGTCATCAACTGGAGCCTTGGGCAGATTGCTGCCCTCCGCTTTGAAACCCTGACGACCACCGGCCTCATATTTCACGGTCTGCAACTTCCCGTTGGCATCTACATAGGAGTAGAAGCCGCGGGAGGAGCCATCTTGTGTCGTGTACTCCGCTCGGGCTGCATTCTCATCGCTGTAGCCGTAGGAGTAGAAGGCACGTGCCGTATCCTGCTCTTGGTAGCCACGTCTCTGTGGCTCCGCCGCCGCCGTCGCAATCGTAATCCTGGGCAGCTCACGTACACTGTCGCTGCGCGATATGCTGAGTATCGGTCGAATGCCAGCCGCTGCTGTGACGGCCACCAATGCAGCTGTGGTGAGGTACCAAATAAAGCAATGCATTCTTAGTATTAGTTATTATTGTGTTGTGCTGAGCAATGGGCTGATGGAACTGATGCTACAGTTGGCGCTGATTTGGCTATTTATACCACCCAACACCCACTGGTAACCCAAGAAATCTGCGCAATGACCTCGAAATCGACATCGAATTCAGTGGAAGCGCAGATCGGTTTACAACCACCATAGACCCAACCACGCTCTCGTGTGTGTTGTAATACTTGCAGTGTGAACTTAATATTGATATTGATATCAATACCCCCATCCGATTCATTCCTAGTCCGATTCGATGCGAGCTCAGCAGCCATTACGCAATTAGTCCACGCACTTGCAAGTTGCAACGCCTCTTGGCTGGCTTCCCGCTTTGTTGTCGTTTTGCGAGTTCCGGTGGCAAATGCTGCGATTGCTCAACTGGGATAACTTACATCAAATGAAAATTACCGATGCTGGCGTTAAGTAGAGATAAAGACAGGAAGCACTTAAACGACATTCAATACCTCTGAAGGGATGGAAGTTGATGTGACAGAAGTAGTTTAGTAGAGTTTGTGGTGGATAAAATTATGTTTACTATTACGTCAATAAATTTCTTTGTTGTTGTTTTTTATATACTTTATAATTTTTCTAATTACCATTTATTATAAAATTACTTAAGCCATAAAGTCCTCCAAAGAGGACTAAATAACCTAATAGGTCATCAAGCTTGCAAATCTAATCTCAAGCGAAAACAAAAGTCTGAAATTGTAAAAAGTTCGAGGGAGGCAGTTTAATCTTATCTGACATTTCGACAATCGAAAACAAAGTGAAAGTTGAGAGCGCTGAAGTTCCGAGTGTAACACCAGAAGTTGACACTAATTAGACAGTCACGTCAACTTCTTAACACGCTCTTACACTTGAAACAATATATAATTTACTAATTCACACACAGTCAGTTCTCTGTGCTCAAATGAACCCAAAAGAAGACAACAACCTCAATTTCGTATCATATAGCTCCAAAGTACAAGGCGATTAACATTAGTTTTGCCCAAGCCCCGATCCGAAAGAGATTCGCTCTCTTAACATATGTTTTAATCATTTATTCTCAATGCGCGTAAAGGCCTCAACGAGTAAATCACTGATAAACGTTGCCTACGACTTACAAAGTTGAGACCAATGCGATCAGTTGAAAAACTAAGCTGAAACGTGAAGCAAGCACAGTTAATTGGCAATGCATTTGGCTGGCAAAAATGTGGTTTACCTCGGTGGTTTTGGTGGCATAGGCCAAAAAACATGCACCGAACTGCTCGAGCGCCAACTGCAGGTAAGTTTGCTTGCCAAATTCGTCGAGTTTGTTGACCAACTTCTTGGTATTCTTAGGCGTTGGCCGTATTCGACTTGTCGCTGAACGAACAGATATTGGCGGCATGGCAGTCGAAATATCCCAACACTAAGATATTCTATCAGAAAGTGGACATTACACAAAGGGCTGACATTGAGGCTGCTTTCAAGACGACTGTGGAGCGATTGGGACACTTCGATCTTGTGGTGAATGGCATGGGACTAATGGATGATCGGCACATTGAACTAACTATCCAAATCAATTTGGTAGGTCTCATCTTATCTGCTCATCTCTTATATTTAACGTATCTTTCGCTTGCAGATGGGTGTGATAAATAGCTGTCTAATTGCCCTCGAGTACATGGACAAGTCGAAGAGTGGCCAAGGAGGCATGATTGTGAACATCTCGTCGGTGGCAGGAATACAGCCGACTCCCCTCATGTCCATCTATTCGGCAGCTAAACACGGTGTTACGGCACTTACACGAAGTCTTGCTGTAGGTCTTAATACGATTGAAAATACTCTCTTTACTAACCAGCTCTCCTTTCGATAGAATCCAGCATATTATGAGCGCATGGGCGTCTCCTTTGTCACCATTTGCCCCGGTTTCACGGATACTCCTTTGCTCCACGAAATGGCGGATAAGACCACATTCAAGTTCGACACGCCAACGAAATTGGGCTTGGGCAAAGTAAAGCGTCAATCACCCCAAATTTGTGCCGAGAACATGGTGAAGGTTATTGAACAGGCCCAAAATGGCTCAGTTTGGAGGCTGGACGTAGGAGAGATCAAGGAGCTCGAGTTTCCCGTGATGTGGGCACCTCAAATTGAAAAATAATTACATACTATATACAAATCCATTTGAAATTAAGAATCGGGTTTCGTCATTTTATTAACTCTTAATAAAGGTTATTAGTAGATAAAGTAATAAAGGGTATTGTAGACTTGTTAATTGCTCAAAACATCGACTCATTTCATTAGAATTTCACAAGCAACCACAGATTATTGTGTAACGTGCAATTAAACCACAAGAATCAATACTTGCAACTGTGCTTAGATGACACTAGTTAAAAGACGCAAGCAAACCAACTACATAAACTAGTTTCGCATTAAGTAAATCAAAGTTATTTAAAATAGTCAGTCAAATTATTAAACAATGATAATCCTTTATAGATTTGATTAGTTTATATGAAGTAGTATACTCAACAAATCGATCTTCTGGTATATTAACTACTTACGTTATTTATAGAATGTGTCCGGTTTTTGTCATGAATTTTGTTTACGCTGTCACACTGTGCACAAAGTCAAGCTTTGTCGTAACTGTGTATGCAATTGTCTGTTGCTCTCTTAAGTTACCTTTCTTAGATAACTCAGTATTCCTCGTTGTCTGCTTTCATTGTTCATTCCATCCATTTTCAATGTCAATCCAAAGTCAGTAAAATTTCGTTGTGCTCGTTGGTCACTGCAAAAGTTGCACAACAAATAGAAATATTGTAAACATTACGCACTTTATTTAGCAAACGCAAGCAAAAAGCGTCGCAATGTACAGAAATCGACATCGACGTGGGCCAACTTATGGACGAGCACAATCGGTTGCAGTTGTCGTTCTTGTTCTTTTAGTATTGCTCTTTGTAACTTTCTTGAGAAAGAGATTACATCAATTCTTCAGCTAAATGCCTGCAGTGGCCTCACAAATATATATAAGAAAGATTAGTTATTAATTCTTATGAAATAATTAGCTTATATCAATCAAAATGAAATATGGTGAAAGCGATGAATAAACAAAAATATTTTATGTTTATAAGATAAATAGTTGGGCACAATTTTATCTCTTAGTCCCATAAAATAATAACAAATTGACTTGACAATATTTGCTATTAGCATATGCGTTTACATACATGTACTTACAATTCACTCCCTATAAGTGAACAATTTATTAGTTTGTTGGAATCCGTTGATGAGCTAAGTCGCATCGTTAAGCAATCATGGAATTGATAAGGCTGGCAAAAATGTGGTTAACCTTGGTGGATTCGGCTGCATAAGACAAAAAACCTGCGTCCAATTGCTAAACCGTCAAATGTAGGTAAGTTGCTGGCCAGAAACTTGGTGATATTGAGTCTATTAACTCGCATCTCGCCATTTCCTTAGGCGTTGGCCGTATTCGAGTTGAAACCGAACCAACAGATTTTCAAATATCCCTACAACACAATATTCTATCAGAAATTGAGGCTGCGTATAGAGCAACTGCAGAAGCTCTAGGACACTTTCACCTTGTAAACTGGGTGTCTCGATGATCGGTTTATCGAACTTGCTGAATAATTAACTTTGGTAAGTACTGAAAAGTAAAATGGAAAACATTACACATTCGTAAGTAGCCTTACCTTCCAGCTAAATGTGATTAAGAGACGTCTTGTAGCCCTGGAAGACATGCACAAGTCTAAGGACGGCCAGGGTGGTGTGATTGAACATGTCTGTTTATTCGACGTCTAAGCTTGGTATCACACCTTTCACTCGCTGTCATGCGGTAATTCTCATCCTTCAAAGTTTTATCCAATCTTTTCTGATAACCCTTTGTATCTACAGAGACTTTATTTTGAATCCACTGACGTCACCTTTGTTACTGTTTGCCCGGGAATGACGGAGATCACTTTGATGCATGATATGCAGGATATATATATAAATTCAATATACACGTTCAATTTGACACAAGATCAAGCGTCAACCTGCCCAAGTTTGTGTACAAAGCCTTTGTGAAAGTGGTTCAGGAGGCTACAAATGGCACCATTTGGCTTCCGGATATGGGGAGGATTAAAGAGATGAAGTTTCTCAGAGTGTAGACGCTCCCAATGTAATTCTGTTCTATCAACATTGAGGTTTTTTTAAATTGCATAACAATCTATATCATCACAAGAATTAAGAGTTTACATAATAAACTATTCTGACCGTTCATAATAAAATGAAAATGGAAAATTTTTACAACAAATTTCGAGTCTGTTTAATAACTTTTATTGAGAATGCTCACACACACATTAGATTTATCAATTTCTAATACATTTATAATTAATTTGTTTTTGCTCTAGTTATTCTTTTTCTTGGTTTGTTAATTTAAGAAAATTCAGCACACACAAAAGTAGTACACACATAATTCAAGTAACTCTTGTTAATCGAACAGTAACAAACAAGACAAAGTATCTAATAGATGCAGATACCTGATGTAGACTTATTTAACGTTATGGTTAGTTTTTGAGAAACAATGTTTTTTATGCTCTTCGATTATCATGTATACTCGTGTGTCTGAGAGTGTTGTGTGTGTGTGTGTGTATACATTAGTTTGTTAGTTAAGATTATCATAATAATACATATCTATGGAAATATAAAGACATTTGTTTGTTTTTCCCATTAAACTGGGAGTAGTTCTCATATGTTAACTGTAAATTTCACATCATCACAATTTAAGAATCTCCAACTAATAACACACAAATTTCACGCTGAATATATTATCATTAGTTTTGTACATATTCAAATACATACGAATGGACATTTTCACATCATCTTCAGGGACTTAATTTGATAGAGCTGAGCTGAGCGTATTCCAAACTGGATTGTGCCGAAGACATAGATAGAATTGAGTGGAGAGGGAAAAATGCTTGTAACTTTGACTATTTTTAGTTTTATTGATTTTCTGTTTTTGTATTTGTATTGTCCTCGCCATAACACATTTGATGCGTTAAGATGGAAGATATTTTTGTATATAGTAATTATAGATATCATATAAGACATCTGAGATAAACTATTGTAAGTCACTTGGCCAATTGAAAGAAGCGCTCGTTTTGCAGCTATCTTCGAATCACTTTAGATAAATGTTATTATTAAATTTATTACTTGAGTAACGATGGCATTTAAGCTATTGCAAAGACATTCATTAGCACTGTACTCTACCGTACCGTATTGTACTGTGTTGTAATATAATTATCCAAACGTGTTACGAGTGTTCACTAACCCTAGGTCACAAGGAACAGAAGCGTCTATCAAATATGTAGGCCATATCTATATACATTTATCTGTTAGTTCATAGACATAATATACATACTATTAAGATTGTCTGTAACTAGTTACTGTTTAGTTTAGTTCCGTTTTCTTAATCATAGCTAACATTCGGGTGGTTTCTTCATTGGGTGGTGGTACCATGTAAGTATCTAGGTTTCGGCTCTGATATGTTCACAATACGTAGAAATTGAGGGGGGGGAAATCAAAATAAATAAAAAAAAAACAAAAGAATCAATTGAATTTCAATTGAAAAAATTTATTGGCAAAATAAAATAAATAAAATTGTTGTTTGGGGTTAACAGAACTCGAAAATATCTTAACATTAACATTTAGTAATAATACAAAAAATACGCGTAATACATATAAATAAAATATTATATTTTGTATATATTAAGATAGATACAATGTAATCAAAAATTTTATATGCTTTTGCTCGCAGCAATAAAACGAACGGATTTTACCAGAAGCTTAAATTTGCTTTCAATCATACCTAGTTTGCATTTATGTTTAGAATTTACAATTATAAGATTACAAAACTCAACTCAACAACGACAGTTATGAACCCATTGGGTTTAGACTAAAACTGCACCACGTCCAGTATGCCCCAACCGAGTGATGTCTTTAAGTACGCTGGGTGCGTTGTGGATTAAGGATTGATGGGTGCTTGATTGATTGATTGATTTGGTTGAACTGAGGTGCGGGCATGGGGAGTGTGGCAAATGGAGCGTAAAATCAGATTAAGAACGTTATTACAAATACATATTACAAATCTCATTCGCATTTCTTTAACGTTAATCAGATTCTTTTTTATCATTTGTATTTTTATCTTTTGCTTAAGTATACATAGGTGTTACCATACATTTAATGCATCAGTTACTGAATTCATATAGGAAATACAAACATTTTACATATGTATTGATTTCATTAACTAAACTTTGTCGCATGTTTCGGATTCGCATTAACAACTGAGAAATTAAGTTACATTTACATAAGTTTTTTATCTATCGCCTTAACAAAGACATTCAATTCACTTAATTTTCAATGATCAATCAGTTATCGTAATCATATAAACAAAACGGTCTTCATTCTAATGATGGATAGGTAAATAGTAGGTATGATAGGTTCTTGACTTTTGCTTAAGTATTTCAAAATCCTTTGTTAAATTGCATTTGATTCGAAAGCAAATGGGGATCATCTGATATTAATATATAATATTAATATATCAATTAAAATATATAACGCATGTATTACATACGCACATACATACATTTACATATACATAGTTATTTTTGTTTTTTGTTTTTATAGTATCTATAGTAGGGCTATTATATGCATGTATGCAGCTGTTTAGAAGCCTTTCGGATCGTCGTGTCATCATCGCTTCACAGTAAACGAGTACGAGTACAACGAAAAGGGACATGATTTTAATTTATTTTCAATAAATTTAATAATATAGTACAATAGTTAACAACATCGCACAATAGCGTTATTAAAATTTCTTTAAGAAATATAAACATTCGTCCACATACACATATAAATTACCAAACGTATGTGGGTCCCCCCAAGGTGTGGGCTACACTATTACCCCAACTTCCTATTACATACATATTTTTAATCTTCCTTATGTTTCGTTTTTTTTTTGTTTCTTATTTTTTATCATCTTTCAAATTGTTTTTGTTTTTGAGTGTATATAAAAATAGCATTTCGATTTGGAATAGTTAATAATTTAAAAAAAAATACAAATTATTAAAAAGAAGATATATATGTATATATATAAATATTTGTTAAACACACACAAAATATTGTTGTAAGCTTTCAATCGGATCAGCATTTCTGCTGCAAGTAAAAATCACGAACTGACCCACTAAGAGGCTACATACATTATCAGCATTATGTAGTCTTTTGGGGGTCTTACAATTACAGATGGTAATAGCATTTTGGCATTTCAATTCTAGTTCAATTTTCAGACATAGCTTTACCCTTAATAGATATCAAGTCGAGTTGTCTTTAATCGGTTGACATTGACTGCTTCATTATCGTAACTCATTCATACATCTCTTATTGATCTAGAGATCAACAGATCTATAGTCTTGCTTTTGACCTTGCTAGGGACCCCTGAACGTAATTCTCTTTTAGCATTTCTTTTTTTTTTTCAACGGACGCAAATCGAAAAGTTTGTGATCATATACATATATTTATATTCCTGAAGATTGCCCAACACCTATGAAAATTATGCATAGACATAATTACGTTTTTTATATATAATTTGAAATTACTATGAGCTATTTTATTGTTTGTTGTGCTAAAAGATCGTGGCTAGTTTAGACATCCATTTCATATTTATGTATAAATATATATTTCTATATTTACTATGTACGAGTTGGTGATCCATATAGACCAAGCTACGAAAGAAACCCCAAAATTTTAAATATAACACGGACTAGTTCGGTTCAGGCCGAACATTCAATTTAAATAGAACAACTAACATATAAGATAAGTTATATCGATGACAACATTTTATATAGACAATTATGTAGTAGTTTCTAGTTTCCCAAACCCAATTTTTTCCTTCTTTTTTTTGTTGTTGTTTTTCATGGTTTTCTTACGATCCAATATTGATCAAGCTTTAAATATTTACTAATTGTGGGTTACTTGAAATTCTAGAATTTTAAGCTGTGCGGTGTACAAACCTCTAAAGTGCCCTTCAATTCTGGACAACTGTAAAATGATTGCATTATGTTTCCTCCTCAAACTGTGAGTTCGATGAGTTCCCTGGCTCCCTGGCTAGTTCATTGGACTGTCCAACTTAATCCAATGTAATGCCACTGTCATCTGGATTCGAGCAGACCTCAACAATATTAACCAGATTCTTCTCCAACTCGCTCATCATGCCGCTATCGATGCCACCCTCGAAACTGTCCTCGGACAGCAGCTGTGGCTTTCTATCCAGGATCTGATGATGTTTCAGTCTTTCGTTGTGGGCCGATAGCGCTACAGTTGCACTTGGCGCACCACCAGCGGCATCCGCATCACTGTTGTTGCTCCAGTAATTGATCGATGCACTCGTCGCATTCGCGTTCAAATCATTCCAGATGAACACACTATCGCGCCCAGCTGAATTCTGTGTATTCACATTGGAATTATGTCAAATATTGCAATAAACGATTAACTTTGATAAACACTTACCTTATTGGCATTTGGATTAACATTGTCATTGTGCTCGGGTTTCAGCCTGTCATTGAAGGCGGTTGCATTATCGGCAATTTTCGCATCATTCTCCATCAACCAATTGTTCCAATTGCTTGACGAGCGCTTAGGACAAATGGGACCATAGCGACTGTGCATAGATGAGCCAGAGGGTATTGGCTCGTAGGGAGACGCATCGTCGTCCAGTATTGAATCGGAGCGCACAAAGTTGGCAGAGTCCTTATTGTGAGTGCTCCAAAAGATGAGAGAGCTATTATTGTTGTTATTATTATTGCTAGTGTTGTTGGTGTTATTGATGTTGCTGCTGGTGTTATTGTTGTTGCTGCTGTTGCCACTATTACTACTGCTACTAGTGTTGTTGGACCTGAACAACGGCATGCCATCTGAATTGGTTGCTGCATTCTCGCCCAACTGCTTGCCAACCAGCTCCAGGTCTATGTTAATGTTACTCGGCGGTTTCTTTTCGTAAAATGAGGTATCAGCTGTTGCGGGTAAAATAGTCGACATGGCCGGCCGACTGGGGTTCTTGCTGGACGTTGGCGGTAGCGTCCCAAGCTGCTGTTGCATGTACGTATGCTCCCAAGGATTTGCAGGTCCCAGCTGCGCTGCTAGCAGCTCTGCGGGGTTGCCTTTGTTGTTCGCTGCCGCCTCGTTATTGCTGTTGTTGTTGTTGGTGTTGGTGTTGCCAAAGAAGGACGAATGATAGACATCCGTTGGAAGCATGCTGCAAAAGCTCTTGGCATTGTTGTGTAGTTGACTGCTGCTATTGCTACTGTTGTTGTAGTTCGGTGGGTTACGTTGCGACACTCCAGCCACACCTCCAGCATTGCCAGCGTAGTCGCGTGCTGCATTCCTCGGCTGCGTCGGCGAAGGGCCAAAGTTGAAACGCGGCTCATAGCGTCCAGGTGGCGCAACCAATAAACCATTCAAGGCATTTGCGTGCTGTTGCTGCTGCTGCTGCTGTCGAGCAATGGGACTGTGATGCGCATGCATGAGTTGTGCATGCACCCCGCTTGGCGAAAGATTGTGTGCGACTGGCGCCAGAGGCTCCAGATAGCCTCTATGCGGTGGCGGTGGTGCACCTGCTACTTGCATATAACGTATGGGCGATACGGGCATCATGGGACCAGCGTGTGGCGGTGGCTGCGGCGGCTGTTGCTGCATTTCGTTGGCCATCGGCAACGGCTTCTTTCCGTTGTTGGCCGGCATATTTGGCATGGCCATGGGCATGGGCGATTTCATGTGCTTGCCGCGATTGCGTGCACGATAACGTTCCACTTCCTCCTGCGAATGGGCGAATGTGCAGCTGGCGCCACGGGGACAGACGCGACGCACGTTGAGATCGCGGCACAGACTGATCTTATACTTGGTGTTGTTGCTGTTCGTTGACCCGCTGGACAGGCTGCTGTCCTGCGGCTTGCGCACGCCATGATGCTGCAGAAAGTGCACCAGACCCATGACGGCATGTCGCACAGCGTCCAGCGCTTTGGACACATCCTCCCAGGGCGCTGTCTCCACGCACGGATCAATGCTCGCCAAGTACTGCAGATGATTGTGCAGCTGTGACAGCTTCGCCGGATCGCTGGTGCGTTGCAGTGCTATCACCAGCTCCTGCACGGACTGTGCAAACGATGAGGGCGTCTGCAGCTTATCGATGATGCTCTGCATGTGCGACTTGTGCGCTATGTCGCCATACAACAGCGACGACCATTGTTCCGGGGCTATGCGCAATCCAGCTTCGGTCGCAATCTGAACAATCTGCGCATCGTGTTCCCGCCGCAGTGCATCGTAGGTGCGAAACTCTTCCTTCAGCTGCATCAGCGAGGAATCTGCCTCGCGCTTGGACACTTTGAAGCAACTGGCGCGATACAGCAACTGCACCACATGGCCAATGCTTGTCTTGGAGGCCTGTGGAAAGTTCGGCTCCAGCCGCTGCACCACGAACATAACCAGTACTTTGCGCGACAACGCTGAGCCTTCTTCCAGCGCCAGCAACACCAGCTTCAGGACTTCCTCTTGCATGCCCGGGCCTAGGAACTGACAGCCGCGGGTACGCACCGCCGCCCACAGATTGGAGCTAAGCTGCTGTGGATTCTGGTGCTGCAGTATCAGCTCTGTGACTGTGCGCTCGCCCAGGGAGCGAGCAGCGCGCAGTGCTCGTACACGACCCTCTTCCTCCATCAGCTGACAGTTGACCAGAGTGACAAGCTTGCGCTGCATGGGCCTGGTCAGCAGATTGCTGCTGTTCAGATTGAGAAATGATTTGAGGTGCAGCGCCAGATCTTCGATGCATTTCTTGCCCAGCTTATAGCACTTGAGGTGATCCGGAGACAGCTTCTGTACACTTGGTGCGAGGTCCGCCAACTCCGAGTCCTTGGTTGCCACTGCCTTGCCTGACACGCTCCCACCCCCGCCACTTCCATTTCCACTTCCCACCAGCTGCAGCAGCGCATAGTTAATGGGCAAGTTATCAATGTCCGTTACAATTAATGTCTAAAAGCGTAACAATTAGTATGCAAAAGGTAGGTGAAGCAGAAAAGATGAAGACTCACCTGATCGAAGGGACATTGGCGATTGTAGAGCGTGGTCAGGCATAGCTTGCATATCGTGTGACCACATCCCAGGCTGATCGGTACACGCTGACTTGCTGCAAACTCATTGCAGCAGATGGGACAGTTCAGAAAGTCTGTCCATGAAGGCGCCTGTATCGGCATGCTGCAGTAGTGAATAAAAGCGAAACACATATTCAAGTCAATCACATTCACAAATATCTTTAAACACACACACACACACATTTATACATTTAGAGCCATAGATACTTCTTTGCGTGTGTGCTCAGGTGTATATAGGAAGAGAACGTTGCGCTTTTTAACTTGTTTTACGATTAACGATACCCCACCGATACACACTGGCGATACCCCAACGATACCCCACCAAACGATACCCCAACAACGTCAGCTGTCGTACACACATAGGCTCGCAAACACAGCAGATATATGTAGATGAATAGATGTATACATATGCGTGTGTTGCATCTGTGTGCGTTGGTATTTATACAAGTTTTTGCCACAGTATGCGTGCTTGCCACATACTTATGTACGCGCATACATTACTACATATGGGGGGAATTGAGATCCCTATTTTCATTATTATTTTTTAAAGCACTTCCATGGACTAAACCATTATATACAAATGCACAGTCACTCATATGTGACTATGAAAATGTCGCGATTATATGGCCCCCATATATAAATGACGATTGTACAACGGAGAGAAATTTGAACATTGTTTCAACGTCATCAACGTCTTCCGTCTGCTTTCTTTTTCTTCCGAACAAAGACACTTTTTATTGTAGCTTTTCGCCCCCACCCAACACAACAATAGTTCTTTATGCTATCCCGATAAACGTTTGTGCTTATTATATATAACAGATGGTCCTTGGGAGCCTACAGGAGAGAGCGAGAGCAAGAGAGGAGAGAGGGAGACCCCGAGCCCCCTTTCTGAGAAATAATGACAAGACAAACTACAAAAAACTGGAAGGCAGTGTTACGTTTCACTTTTCACAATATTTGCATCAATTTGTTATTGTTTATGCACATCACTTAAATCACAGCTTTGTTGTTGGCCACTCACCTTCAAATTGCACATATTATTGCATTAAATTAAAGGTACGAAGTTTTTATTTTAATTTTCATTTGGCTTTTTGTAAAAATGGGGAGTAGGGTGACCGCAACTACGATTTCAAAATATGCCATTTAAAATCGACAAATATACTAAATATACCAATTATGAGTTTGACTAGGATTAATCAAGTAAATATTTAGTTGCAACTTTTCTCTGAATGAAATTGGCCACAACTAATTATTTTTAATCGTTTTTTTAATTTTAAATTTTCCAACCCAAAAGAAAGGAAAGTCGTTGTGATGATGGCAACACTTTTGGATCAAACGATAGTATTGCTTGGTCAAATGCCTTATCAGCTGATTACTCAAGTTGTTGTTAATAGCTGTGCGCCACTTTTTGAATTGATCTTAACCATAATGAAATAAGATAAGTACTCAATTTAAAACATGTAATTTTTATTATTGCATCATTGTACATTTTAACTTGTATCTCTAGTGTGCAGCCCTAAACATTTAATGAATCTTTATAATTTAATTCCAAACTGACATCGTATAATAATCCCTTTTATAGCCAAGAAAACGAAAATTATTTCGATAGCAAAAACGAATTGGAGATAAGGACAGCTGATAAAACGATCAGGCAAAATCCGCATACATTGTATATAATTGTGAGATTATCAGCTTGGCTCATTGACTAATTCTTGCTTGTTATTCGTTCGTTAACAAAACGAATATTATATAATTTGTTTGAGTGTATGTGTTAAAGTTAATTTGTGCTCACTTTTTTGCTATTGGAACCATAGCTGGAGCCTTTACTGATCTGTGTCTTATTGATTGCCAGTCCCATTAACCAGTAAACTGCAAGAAATCAAAATAGAGAGCATATTAGAATTGCAGTGTCATGTGCATTAATTAAATGAAACGTACAAATTCCAAGTACAGACAAAGCTGTAATCAAGCCAACCCAATTGGCGGCCAACAATGAGCTGATCAGGTAATAAAATATACACGACAATGAATACGTTGCCCAGCCGGCAAAATTCAACAGACTGCTGAGACGTGGGCCATAGATTTTATAAGGCACCTCCTTCACACCGGAGGTCGTAAAGAAACTGCCCGTCTCGTGGAAGCTGTCGATAATGCGATCCTTCTCGACGAACAGTTTCTGCAGCCAGTCAGCGGCTGCCTTCTCGTCCTGCGGTATCTGCTCCAGCGGAATGCGACGCATTAGCAAATAAGGTTCAACGGGCTTGCCATTCAAAAGCGAGAGCATCGTTGGCGGCGTCTAAAAGCAAATATTGAGTTTATAATTCAAGTTGAAGCACGAAAATAATTATGTAAAATACAAAACCTTTTCATCCCGCCTAAAGACCATATTTATGTCATAGATAACCGGGCAAATGCCACGCAACGTGGGCAAGCTTGTGGTGAATCCTTTCGTGCGTGGTATCAAATGATGCTTCAGCACTGTCATGCCTCGCTCCTGAGCAAACTTTACAGATGCCTCGTGCTTCGAGGGCGTAAAGCGAGTGCCTTCGGCATTAAGCAGCAGCCAAGTGGGATCCGGGTAGGAGAAGACAATCTTTAACTGCTTGGCAATGATCTCCTTGTCCTTGTCATAGTCACGATTAAGGAAGACGAACTCTGCCAGCCACCAGGCCCATCCCATGCAGGGCACATATCTGATGGCCTTCTTGGCGTACGCCTTGCAATTGCCCAGGACGCCCATTTTATCGGATATCATCCAGCCGGCGAGCCAATCGATTTCATATTGATGATTCATAATGAGCAGCACATTTTCTTTGCCTGCATACTTCTTCTCATCTTCGGCGTCCATGTAGACGCGCATCGTGCAGCCCGCATACCAATCAGCCACAAAAACAAGCTCTACAAATTGATAGAGGGTTAATGAATAAAGGTGCATTTTGATTGGACTGATTCATTGACCCCTGATTGACTTACGGCAGTAGAATGAATAGCACAAATAATACATCAATTTGCGAAACAGTTGCTTATTGAACGGCTTCAGGAAAATGTGGAGTAGAAGCTGGGCAAAATTGACGGTCAGGCCGCTCGTGAAGAACGTAATGGCAATGCATAGATGGATCAGTCTCAGTTTCTTCAGCTCCTCCAGCGTAATCATGGTTGTGCTTTATATTGAAATCAAAATGCGTTACTTCAATTTGCTTGGCATTACGTCAAGAGCGTAAAATATATGCTAAGAATCAGATTTACAAATGAATTAAACATTAGCAAACTCGCTATAGATCACTCAATCAATCGGCACACTCTTTTTAAAATTTATTTGAGAGACTATATCACAGTTCCCTCTGAGTTCCTTTCATCACCGTCCTTCCTACGACCACAGTTGAAAATCAATCGTACATATTTCAGTTCAAAGCGCCATTCTGCCTTTATATTTACGTCGACCCGCCAATCATATTTAAAGTCCTTATCGCAAAGAAAATACGTTATTTATACTATAGTTTCAAGCCGAGATATTAGTAGTTTATATGTCTAATTGTCATTGGTTTTTCCCTTTCAATATTATTCTATGCTAATTTGTTTTTAACTTAATTCTTTAAATAGTATTTATATTGAAATATACAAAGTTGTGACTTTATTTCAAACGTAATTTTAACCACATTGTAATAATACCACATTCAACTTGATTTATATAAGCTGTTGTATAAAATAAGCTTTTCAACAAAAATTTAATTTTTTATTTATAGAACCTATGTACTAAATATTAAATAATTCCATCTACTATTAGTATCAACCAATTTTAATATACCTGTCGTTAAGGCACCTGTTACTTTTTACTAGACTAATTTGAATCAAGTATTTCTGCTATAACTTTTTACTAATTAAATATGGGGGGCAAAGTATCGCGATTTTGTTTAATGTTTTTTATGACCGCCTTACTCACTTGGCACGCGAAACGTTTCTGAACAAAGACGAATTGTTTGAAGCAAAAATACTTTACGAACTGGACAACTTTAACTGATAGTAGCACAACAAAAAGCTACAAGCATCGATAACTCGGACCTGTCCCACGGCAACTGGCAATGGATTGCGAGTAGAATAGATATAGACTATTGATGCTATCGCCGCTTTAATCTCGAGGAGTGCGAGATAAGGCAACTGCTACTTTACTTCTCAGAGAGTGGCAAATGCAACTCACATAAAGATTATTATATTATACTGCCTTGCAAACTGACCAAAGTCCGGCGCCAATAACTTCGAGTCATCTCTAAATATGTACTTTAGAACACGTAAATATGCATGTAGGTATATATACATATATATGTATATGTATCCACACATACATCGAATTGTATCAGCTTATTTACATATATTACGTATAAAAGATACTTTTCCACATGCGTGTTTCGTTTTTTTTTTATGTGTTGTACTGGCCCCCTTGAGTGTGCTTGTGATTGTGTGTTTTAAGTGCGTGTGTGTGTAGGTGGGTTTTGTTTGTAAACGTCACATTTCATGCTAGAATTACTATTAGTTACACTTTTGCGTATCTACTTGCTGGGCAAGTTCATTGATCTGAAGTTATTTATTTATTTATCTAGCAGAAGTTGCTAAAAGAACGCAGTATAAGATATACAATTTGAGTTTCCACACTAGAACATTTTGTATCTGGCACCCCACTATTAAACACACGTGTGTATGTGTATGTGTATGTATGCGTCTATATTAAACTTTAAATGTCTCCGCGACACGAATTACCTTTTGGCAACGTTTCTTGTGCGATTAACGTTTTGTTTTTGTTAATTATAGTTGTTTTCGCGTACAGCGTGACCACAAATTGATTTACAAAATATACTGCCTTACTTTGAACAACAAAAAATACAGCATTTACAACTGACTGCTTGGTTACACTTTTCTTGATGGCGGTGATTGATGTAAAAAGGCGCAAATTTTTAAAAGTTTAAAATATGAGAAATTTCGTTTAGTTTTTCCAGTAAATTTGGTGAACAAATGATAGTAGTTTTGCTTTTACAATAGAACGAAACACAGCAACGAAATTTATTGATATCAAACGCAAATACTATCGCAACAAACAACAGAAATAATCGATTTACCCAATTCAATAACATGGGAATGTTTAGCATAAGCTGATAAGATTTTCCAATAACAGCTGATTGGAAATTCGGCGCAAGTTTTTAAAATTCAAATGTGTTACTTTGTTATCAAAGTTAACGTATATTAGGAAAGCCAAGGCAGTAGCACGGCAACTGTTTATTGAAAGAATTACTGATAAGAAGTTGGTATAAATAATATCACGCTACCTCCAAAATTGCAGACATTTCTAATCATAGTTATGTGCATCTTATCAGCTTGACTCATTGACAATTATTTCTTATGTTATCATGAAAGTTAACTTTAAGCAAGTAAGTATGAATGTCTTCTGTTCGGCCAAAGTGCAAATTTACTTCATATTGAATTCTTTATTTTCAATCCATCATTAAAACTATATATATACACAAGATATGTACAAGTTTTGTTAGTCTCAGCAGAAGTTTAGACTTCCAACTTGATGAGACAAGTATTTTCTCATTGACGTCAATTTCCTAATCGCAGCTATGTCGAATACATGGTGAAATAGTTAAAGCCTAATTTGTTTTGGATTTGCCCTGGCTAGCGCCATAAGCGGACGCCTTGCTGATCTTCGACATGTTCGATACCTTCATCAGCAGCACGTAAACTATGGAAAATAAAATTAAATAATTAACTAAGTATGTAGAACTAGCTACTGCGAATTTTGATGAACCTCTTCTTTTTGCAAAGGGGTCGGACAGACAGGACAAAGAAAATACATATATATATATATTAACAGAGGTATACTCACATAGACCCAGCACAGAGAGAGCAATCAAGAAACCAAGCCAGTTAGCGGACAGCAACGAAGAAACCAAATAGTGCAGGATCCACAGATTAGATACAAGAGCCATAACGCCACCGCAGATGAATGAGCTGATGCGAGGCGCCATCAGCTTGACGGGCACCTCCTTGAAGCCGGAGGTTTTGAAGAAACTGCCCGTCTCGTGGAAGCTGTCCACAATGCGATCCTTCTCGACGTACAGCTTCTGCATCCACTCAGCGGCTGCCTTCTCCTCCGTGGGCACCTGGTCCAGCGGGAAACGGCGGATGAACATGTAGGGCTCCAAGAAATCGCCACTCAACACAGCTGTGATGCTGGGACGCACCTTGGCGTCGCGCTTGAACACCAAGTTGACGTCATAGACAGCCGGACAAATGCCGCGCATGGTGGGCAAGCTTGTGGTGAATCCTTTCGTGCGTGGTATCAAATGATGTTTCAGCACTGTCATGCCGCGCTCCTCAGCGAACTTCACAGATGCCTCGTGCTTCTCGGGAGTGAAGCGCGTGCCCTCGGCATTGAGCAGCAGCCAAGTAGCATGCGGATAGGCAAAGACAATCTTCAGCTGCTTGGCAATGATCTCCTTGTCCTTGTCAAAGTCACGATTCAGAAACACGAACTCCGCCATGTTCCAGGCCCAGCCCAGGATGGGTGCGTAGCTGAGCGCCTTCTTGGCAAAGGCCTTGGAGCTGCCCAGCATTTGGAATTTGTCGAGCACCACCCATGCCATCAGCCAGTCGATCTCGTAGGTGTGATTCATGATCATCACGCCATGCTCCTTGCCAACGTGCTTGGCGGTGTCCTCATCCATGTAGACGCGCAGCCTGCCGCCGCCATACCATTCCACGACGCAAACTAGCTCTGAGATGGAAATGAAATTGAAGTAGACATATAATTGGGATATATGTTTGTGATATCGCGCAATTACTTACGGGAGTAGAAGGCATAGCAGGGATAGTACACGAGTTGGCGGAACAGCGTGGGATTCCAGGGCTTGACGAGGATGAGTAGCAGGAATTGGGCGATGTTGCAGAGCAGACCGCAGGAGAAGAATGTAATGGCAACAATCAGATGGCAGATGGTCATCTGCCTTATCTTTTGCAGGTCCACCATGTTGGCACTATAGAAGAGTGATAGAATAATTTAAAATTAAATTAAAATATTACTTCTGAATATCATATGTTGTAGTAAAAGAAAAATGATGATTCTATAGGTATAGAGATTTCAATTTAATAACTTATAAAGTAATTGTTTTTGTTTTTGAGATTAATCAAAATAATATAAATAACGAAAAAGAGTAATCTGATTCAAGCAATTCTAAAAGCTTGTGCTGCATTCAAAATTCATCAAGTAAGCTTGAGAAATGAGCGATTAGCGTGATTCCAAATAAGCGGAAAGACAGACAAATGGACAAAATTATAGCAACTTGTTTGTTTTCATCAATACATCTACAACAACTAATTAAATGCAAATGGAAATTATGCAAATACTATAACCTATAATAACAGGTATTATATTTCAGTTACGTAAAACATAGCTACAACTTCATAATATTAAACATGACTTTGGTTTTCTTCTTTTTATCAATCGAACTATGATATAAAGTTTACCTTTGTACCGCATTAGCCCAATAATTACACTCAATCACCGCAATTAAACTAGAAGCTCACCTGTTTGAATTCTACGAGGAGCCTCAAGAGAAAACCTCAATTCCTTTGCTTACTTGCTTGCTTGCTTCCACAGGCAGCTGCTGTGTGTGGTCAACTGAAAACAAACACAGCACAGTTTGTGCTTTGACTTGTTCCCATTGGCTTTCGTGTTTAACAAAACTAATCACCCTTTTTTGGTGTTCTGTTATCAACATTCAATGCCGAACCTTTGTCGAGCGCGAGCAGTCAAGATAGAGGAAAATAAAGCATGTTTCTCACATATTTATACGCACCCACACATGTACATATCCTATATAGTTTTATGACCCTACGAGGTGGCTATAGTTCAAATGAACTAAATGCGAAACATTACACGCTATAAATATGTGACAATACATATACATACATAAAATAATATATATGTATGTTCAAATTTGTGTGTATGCTCGCTCTCTCTACTTTTATACCCTGTTCCCTTTAAAAATTCAAAACTTGGGTATATTGAGTTTCTAGAAGTTTTGCTAAGTCAGCGATGTCGAAATATAGTATACAAATATTGAATAAGACAACTATACTTAAAGTATAATTCATTTTTAATCAGATTAATAATGTAACGGAAATAAATGTAAAATTAAATATAAGTAAAGAAACCACTAAATGTTTTGCAGTGAAATCATAAGGGGTATCTTTCTCCCGAGTCGATTTTTTCTTTCTTGTGTTACTTTTAGTATTTAATGTTTTATTTAGTTTAAATATTCTCGACCCGTGACCAATCCGACAAGCTACTTTAAAAAGTGTGGGTCGACTAATCTTTAAGAAAGATCTAGGAAAATCCATCTAATATAGCATGATGGCTGTTCCAAAATATCGATCAACTCGGTTCTCAGCTATTCAATTCTCTCTATAGCTTAGTATTCAAAAAAATGAAATTTAAAAAATGCTATAAAAAGTTAATATATAACAAACATCGATGTATCGATGTAATCGATTTTTTATGGCAAACATTGTATCGTTTATTTGATGTCACATAATACAATGACATAAAGTTTATATACACATAATTCTATATATTTAAATAAGTTTCATTTATATAAATTATTAAATTTTAGGAAAATTCAGTAAGAATACCTCAAATGACTATGGAATCTAAATACTAAAACATATGTAAATTAAAACTATGAATGGTTGTACTTATCTCAGCTGTTGCGAAAAGTTTATCGATAACAATCTCTACACTCATCGATGACCATGACCGTTAACATTGCTTGTCGTGCTTCTGTTATGCCCATCAACTATCTTAAATAACTAATTTGCTGTAATATTTAATTGAATTGCTTATTATTTTATGTTACAGATTGAGTAGTGCGCAAATCTGAATTTTATCTTAAAAACTGCAGTTTTCTTAAGTTAAAATTCCGCAGCGACTGTTTAAGTACAATGCCGTACGCTAACAGAGCTGTGCAAATTGATGGCCACTGTTAATTAACAGCCAAAACACTTGGAAAAAATGTACTAATTTTGCCCACGTTTGACATCCCCCCCCTTTGGACGAAAAGAAGTCGTTGTCGCCGCCGTCGCCGCAATTTTTGCAATGCCAGAAAACATTTAAAGAATACTATTTTGTTTGTGTTAATGTTGATATTGTGTGACTAAAGTAAATAGACCATTGCCCGCAACGCACTATTGTGTGAAAAGCAAACGTGGTAAAACCGATTTGTTGACCATAAAGGTCCAAAACCTGACCAAACTGCCGGCAGACGCAGACGCTTTTTTTTTAGTTGAGTGTGTGTGCAAAAAGAAAGAAGAAAACGAGAAATCGTGAACAGCGTGTGAGTATTAAAACAATAAGCATACACTTATACAGTCATTTAGATGCAATTAATAACCGTGCACTTTGTTACACCAGAGCTCCCCCCGAACATGGCGAACGTTGAAATTTACGATTCGTCCAATTCACAACTGAGCAGCGATGAATACAGCCACGATGAGGACGACGACGGTCTGATGGACGTGGCTGTGATTGGGAAATCGCAACAGCAAACGCCAATCAAACAACAGCAGTCCGCTAAGTCTAACACAACCACGAACTCATCATCCACGGACACGACGCCATCGAAATCGACTAGCAATGAGACAACGCCACGCAAACTTTCCACCAACGATGATGGAATGCTGGAGGATGCGAAGAAGCCGCCAGATAGTCCAGAGCGCACGCAGCGCCAAATTAAGCAGATGCAGCGCAACAACAATGCCAATCTTTACTTTAAACGCCGCAGCATCAAATGGTCAGTTGCCAACTCCTTCCTAGAGTTGTCTGTCAAGAAGCGTGGACACATCTGGCAACGCTGCTAGTCAGCGGGTTGATAGTTCTGGAACAGTGATTGATTTTTTCATTCTCCCTCTTTGACAGGCTCAATCAACGTTTCGCCAATAAAATAGATTACTTGCTGCGCTTAAGGCAAGCGATGCCTAAGCATATAGAGCACGAGCGTCGCATGAGCGCCTATCGTGCGAAGAAACGCGCCTTTGAGATGGCGCAACGTGCGAGTTTAGCGCGTCCCTTCGAACGCCCCTTTGAACGCACTCCCAGCCGTAGTCGCACACACAGTCGCAGCGGTTCACCCGAATTGATTTGTCTGGACGACACCGAAAACGAGGATTCGCCCGAGAAGCCAGGGGTTGAGCCGCCGCCCACACCACGCAATGAGACGCAACGTGCGCTCGTTCAGATGCTGAAGACTCCAACTCCTCCATTTGCTGTGCATATGGAATTGAACGCGGGAACTGTGACGGAAACGGCGCCAGCCGAGAATGGCTCAGTGCTCAATGAGTTTCTCATGCTAAAGGTAGCTGCGGCTGCTGAACCCATTATTGAGGCTGCCAAAGAGCAACAACCACAACAACAGCAGACGCAGCAAACAATTGGATTTAAGCGTCCTGTCCAGCTACAAAGTCGTGGAAGCCATTGAGCCAGCTGCTGCGTGCTTGGAGCTGCCCTTGGAGGAGGCTAATTTGAAGCGACGTCGTTCGTTAACGCCGCCATCAACGGCTACAGCAGAAGAAACTGACGAGAAGCGCATCAAGCCATTGCCAATTGAAGAATTGGAGGATGATATTGTAGAATTCATAACCAGTGATATGCCCATGGCTGCCAAACAGCTCGTTGCTACAGCAGCAGCAGCACCACAGCCGCCACCACCGCAATCAACGCCGTTGCCAAAAGCAGTCAATTTAAATGCTCTCAACTCCGAGGCAGCAAGTGCTGCGTCGGTGCTCAAACTTGGCTCACCTTACTCGCTGACGGCAGCAACTCCAGCATATTTTGGCAATAATCTGCATAAGGAGCTGTCGACAAAGCCACAGATTGTCGTCGAACATGTGGCGCCCATATCCTACAGCTTGGAGCTGCCCCCAACGCGCCCGGAGGCCATGGAAATTGACTATAGCAAACCGAAGCTGGATGCAGTGCCAAACACTATGCAAACCACTAAGATCACTAAAGACAAATTTGCTGCACCCTATGCGGCGAATCAACAACAGCAGCAGCAGCAGCAACTGCTGCAGTCAGCACAGCAGTTTTATGAGCAGCAGGAACAGCAATATCAACAGCAGCTGCAGTCAGCCGAGCAGCAGCAGCAACAAGAGAAACAGCAGGCAGCAGAGCTGCAACTTCAACAGCAGCAGCAACAGCGAGCATCACAACATCAGCAGCTGCTGCAGCAGCAACAACAACAGACAGCACAACAGCAACAACAACAGCTGCAAACGCAACCACAACAGCAACCACAACAGCAACAGCAACCACAACAGCAACAGGAACCACAACAGCAACCGCAACAAGTGTTGCCACAGCAGCAGCAACCGTCACAGACGCCATCGCGTTCCAAGTCGCGTCAGGCACAAACTCAGACAGCATCGCCACAGCCGCCGCCACCGCCGCCGACAGCTGGACGCAGCAGCAAATCGCGTGTGGATCTGAACACCACCAACAACAGCGATGCCGCCTTCCATGAGCGTGTGCGCGAACTGTACACGGAGCTGGACGAGATTATGACTGATAAAGTGCGTGCCGTCAAGCCAGAGCTGAAAGCCTTTGCCGAGGAGAAGCAGCGCATCGACTCGGACATCCGGACGCTGGACAATTTGATTGTGAAAAAGGAGGAAGAGCATAATCGTTTGTTGCACTTGCGTTGCATCAAGGGCGAGTTGCGAGCGCGTGTCGAGCGCAAGGAACGCGTGCTAATCATGCGTGAGATACTGCCCTCGATACTCAACAAGAATTGCAATACATCAGATCTCTATGGCATGCAATCAATGCTGCTGCAAGAGTACAATGCGCCCATGCCAAATCGTTCGGCTACCACGGCCATGGAGCAGCTGATTAACAAAGTGGAGAACGGCATTGACGATGTCAAAATGCTGCGCAGGTGAGTTGAACAGGCAAAATAGTGTTGAATCTTTATCATTAATAGAGTAATATCCTTCAGTGCTTTGGGCATGCTGGAGCGGGAGGCATCCGGTGATGGACGTTATGATGATATGCAGCCGCTGCAGCGCAGCAACTCGGTGCCCGCAATGCGACCATTGCCGCCGCTGCTCTCTGCTGATCGCTCGGCTGCTTATGGACGCCAGGGGCCGGTGCGTGATGTGCGCGGCCTCATCGAGGACTATCGTCGCGAGCACCCCGAGCAGGTGCCGCTGGTGGGCAAACGCAATAAACTGCAGCCACCTCCATCGCGGTAAGTGAGAGTTACTCAAATCGCGAAAGAAATTACTTTATAAAAACATCAAATAATAGTTAAATTTAGAGCACCTAGGTAAGCAACTTAAAAACAAGCTATAATTATATTTCAACAATCGAAGATTTTATCACAGTATACAGTAAATACGCAGAAATCGATTGTTAATAATTATAATTATTATAGAATATACTATATTATATTTAATATCCGATGTTTATTTAATATTATATTTAATTATTTCGTAAATTATGATATATAGGCTTTAATCAATGTTAATCGCATTTCTTATTGCAGTTATCAGCAGTTAATCAACGAGTCCAGGCAGCTGACCAACTCTTCGATGAACTTAGCGGCCTCTAGCTCATCCAGCAATACATCGCTCTTGCAGCCACCGGCGCAACAAGCGAATAATCATTTTGACGGGGAGATGCCACAGAAGCCGCTGTACAACAGCAGTCCATTGGGTGCAGCGGGACGCAATCCAAACAATTCACGCAACCAGTCCAGCGTAGATGTCCAGGTACGCATGAATGCATTCAGTTAAAGTTGGTAGTACAATAAACTATTCTTTTGAGCAGTATGGGGCCACACATTCCACACATTATGCGGAGCAGATTCAGGAGCTGGAGATGATCGAGAAGGCGCACACAAATCGCATTGTCAGCAACAATAACCACAGCAACTACAACAATAGAAGCGCCTCCTCCGCAAACGGACCCGAGGAATATCAGCGCACCGGAGAGCGTCGTTGTCAGCACTGTGAACGCTCGAAGGCGTGCTACGTGTGCGAGGGCTGTATGAATCAATGGTACTGCAGCCAAGAGTGTCAGGTGAGCTGCGATTAGAGCAGTAGTTGTTAATGATGTGTCTAAGAACTTGACTGAATAATTGCCCTGTCGTCTCCCTTTCTCTCTGCACAGACAAAAGGCTGGGATACACACTGGAAGTCGTGCCACAATTAGAGGCAACACAGAAGCTGCATCAGCATTACTACTACTACTACAATTAAATCAAACACATATGCATAGCCCCCCTCTTTCACACTCTACATTATCACAAGGAGATCTGCTTGCAATTGCAATTACATCAAATTAATTGCAATTGCAATTAAATTAAATTAAATTAACTGCAATCACACACAATCGGACAACCAACACATGCTCCATTCACGCAATAGCCAAAACAAAACAACCTTTATAAAATATACTATGATAATAATTAATAATAACTCAACATTTTATCTATTCGCTGTATGTATGCATACAATTTCCTGCTGCTCGGCTCGACTCGACTTGCCTGCTGCTTGATTGACTTCAGCTCATGCCGATTAATTTGTTAAGCGAGTGACGTTTGTACATGTTTGATCTTGACATCGCCAGCAATTAAATTTAAATATTTGTTGGCATGCAACATTTTACACTTTGTTCCCCCAAAGCAAAATTCACACTGTGCCCCAAGTGCAAAGCTCGCGCCTAAAAGTATACAGTGAGAAATCAAATAGTTTTAAGTTACTTTATTATTGGACCCTTCGTTTACAGCTCTATGCGTGTTGTCGTTCACTTGCTATATTTGCGCAAATGGCAGATCAGCTCAATATCTTGGATGTGCAGTCGCAGCGGCTCCCGATTCGACCACTGGACACGTCGCAGTTTCCGAATGCGCAGTTGCCGTTTGCAGTGTAGCTTGAATTTCAGATTCGGATTCCAAATAGCATCGTTGTTGCCATTGCCGTTGCGCGTGACACATTTAAAGGCGTATTGCCACCACAAGCGGCTGTTTTGCTTTGTGCTGTGCTGTGATTTGATTTGCGATTTGAGGGCGACACGAGAAATGGTTATAGCCATAATAATTCGACTCCGCTAAAGCATTTATGATCACGTCAATTGCCACTCACCATATAAACGGGCAAGACGTAAAAACGCTTGCACTCCCGCCGCCTAAAGTTGAACGCTATCGGATGCCGTTGCGTCGCCGACACCTTTGTCAGGTGTGATCGTATGGCGCTCGCCTGGGTGGGTCGCTGGTGCTGCAAACGGGCCTGTTGTCGCCCATCACAATAGTTGCCGCCGTCGTTGTCGTGGTGGTTGGTTGGTTGGTGGCCAAATCCATATGGAAATGGAATTGACAAATGGGAATGTGAATGGAAATGGAAACGAAGCGTAGCACGCGCATTGGGCACGCGCACGTAATTATTTAGTTTTCAAACAATTGAACACTGTTTCTGTTTAGACTTTTTTAATAGACTTCCATGGGGTACACTTATTGTGTGCAGAAATGTGTTACGCACATAGTGTAAAATTATTTTTGATTAAGGTACCTAAGATGTCTCTAAAAATCTTTGTTAAATAGCTACAAATTTAGACACCTCCTAAGAAAGTCGCGATTTATGTATACAGGCACCAACTATTAAGTTTTAAAATAATTTAAAAAAAAAATGTTTACTTAAGTTAAAGTGATCAAAAATCAACAATTATTTTGGGCAAACTGTGTCTGTAAGTGTATTTTATCTTCGGTATGCTCAAAATCATTTTGCTTTCTTGCTTTTAATACCCTTCAAATCATTATTCGTTATGACAGGTGTAATTATACTAAGTGAAGCGTTGTTTAGGCTTAAAGTCTATGCCCACTGCGTTATTTTTGGCTAATTGCAACTAACCTAAGCTCTTTGTAGCCTATGTGAACTCAGTCCACAGTGCAGCCACCTCATTGAAACTTGGAATATTGTTAGATCTAAGTGCATAGAAAGTGTACTGCATTAACACACTTTATATAATACAATAACAGGATTATTAAAGATCTAGCTTAGCTACGTAAAAGATTTCGTTTTCATTCTAAAATTTATTTATAGCCCAGAATTGAAAAGAAATTATTGTAATGTTGACTTGAGAAAGCGCATTTGTTATTCGTCAATTTGTCACGGTTTCTATTTACATACTCTTGTTATGCACAAAACATTTGCTTCTATTGCTGAATTTGTAGTTAGTTGAGAAAGAATTCGCGGCGAATTTGGATTGCAAATGATTCCAAATGCGAGCTCTGACTACAATTGATGATAAGTGAAACTCCAGTCGGCTAATGAGAACGCCGATGATTAAGTCATTTGTCGATGATGAAGTTGTGCTTGAGCTGTAGAACTGTAGAGCTAGCTGTAAGAGGGTGCGGTCGATGATTGACTTGGGCCTTGGCCCTGAACTTGCTTATCAAAGCGGCACACACACAGCTAGTTAGTTACTCTTTGTTGTTTACATAATTACTGTAAAAATTACAGTTGCAAGTTGTAAATTGCTTTGCAATGGCGACTGCGGTTTAAGCAAATGCGAACCGACAATCGACCAGTCGCTGTTCAAGTCGCTGTCTCCGCTGTCTCAGTTCCCGCACAGCTGAGTGCTTCGAGAGCAATTAAATGCGCTTATCAGTTTAGAGCTCTGACTCGAATTAGCACCAACCTAGCAGCCCCTCCACCCTTCATCCATATTGACACCTGGCTGGCCCAGCGTCCTCGATGGCTACAGCTGCGTCGTCAGCCTCGACGTCGATGACGCGGTCTCTTGACACCCATTGACTTGGCCCGAGTCGCGGTCTCGGTCTCGGCTCAGTCTCAGTTTCGGTCTCGCACTGGGTTTGTGTATTATTAAACAGTTTTACAAGCCGCTAACGTTCGAAAATTGTTGCTAATTAGCCGAGCCGCGCACGCCGGCGCAACAGACCTTAAAAGCGCCCCCGATAAGCAAAATGTGTATTGGGGGATGAGAAGAGGGAGGGGGAGGGGAAGCGCAGGTGTCAAACAGAGAACACGAAGTGGGGTGGGCGCTACGCCTAGGTCCAATAAAAAAAAAAAAAAAATGAAAACAACGCCATATACATCATCATTCCAGCTGTGTGTCATGCACGTCGACAATACAAATGATGCCGAATCGCATTCGCAGAGATTTCAAAACGACTTGAAACGCAGAATCAAAATGCAAATTATGCCATTTGACTGTAAGAAGCTAATGAAGATGCTTGTAATGCAGTTAATAATATTTATGATACGTCGGGAGATTACGTTACGCTAGAAACTAAATGAGTGGAATGCAAGCTAAGCATAGAGATTATCACCAAAGAAATAAAACGGAAATGCTTAGAAAGTGAGCTAATATAAGTAAGCATCAATATGATTAACCCAATTCAGCTAAATGGATTTACAATAAACGAAAACATTAAAAGTAACTTTGAACAAAACTGTGCAACACAAAAAAAAATATGAATTGAAATTTGTTCATCAATTAGATGACTAATGACTAAACAAATAACCCAAATTGAATGTTCTTAAATGAAACTCTACGAAGTAAAAATTATAGATATTTCGTGTAGGAAAAAACGAGCACATTTTCCAGAAATACGAGTCGAGAAAATAGGCAATAAATATTAAATGTTAATGGAATTGAAAGTTGGGTAAGTTAGTTTTTGTTTTTTGCTTTAGAAAGCGCTTGAAAGCTCGTTAGCATTTTGCGGAATTGAATGGAATACAGTTTGGAATTTTCCCAGCGAGCTAAAGGCATTCCAGGGCTTCGCTTATTAATGCTATAAACTTAATGGTATATTGTTAATAGATCAATGTAAAAACAAAACAAAACAAATCAAAACAAAAAAAAAAAAACACACGGCAACAAAACTGTTTGGTCGAGTGCTGTCATCATATTTTGAGGCTAGCGAAAGAATATTTAGAATGCAGAACTTTCGTTTGCCGATCAAATCAAATAACAATTTATTTGATTGTGCGAAGCGTTTGTGATTTTGATTGTTTAAGTAAATTGATTGATAGACTTCAATTGACCCAAACACTCCGCTAAACACTTGTCGAAAAAAAAAACACCTAAAGTGGAGAGCCGAAGATGAGAGTTTTTCATTTGTTTTTAGATCATAAATTGAGATTTAGAGGAATATAATCGTACGATTTATGGTGAGTGAGTATGGAAAGAAAAATATATTAAAACTAATTTAGATTCTCCCTAAAGCGAGAGTTTTCACGTAGGAATTTGAATGTTATTGGGACTGTGAGATCACGTATTAATATTTTTAATTCTCTTCTAGAAACTACAATGTTATGTCATATTGCTGATACAAATCGAGAGAGTTGAAAGCTTAAAGTTACCATTTAAAAGAACATTTTTCAATTTGTTTTGTGAACTTTTCTAAATAATTCCTGACCGGAAACAACAGATGTTCAGCAGATTCAACAGTTGATTTTTATAGATTCGATAAGCAGCGTATTGCCTAAAATGGTGAAATATATTTCAAAGCTATGAGCAGTTTGCCGATAAAGCAATGAAGCCATAAAATCTTTCGATATTTGCGCTTAAAGATATACATATGTATGTAGCGTAGGGAAGGAAAATCGAATTGAGAGTTAAAGGTTGGGTTTCGG
The DNA here is from genome assembly GCA_035047445.1 of Drosophila siamana. Classification (NCBI taxonomy): domain Eukaryota; kingdom Metazoa; phylum Arthropoda; class Insecta; order Diptera; family Drosophilidae; genus Drosophila; species Drosophila siamana. The sequence continues at coordinate 105,611 of JAWNPP010000109.1, read as the reverse complement.
AAAGGGGGCTTGAAGACTGGGAAGCAAAGATTACAATGAGTCAATCCATTTTCTTACTTGCGCCGCGATTTTTAGCAAGAGATCACCAGAGATGCGCGTTTGTCTCGAGTGCGTTTCGTTAGATAGGAAATAGGGCTTTGTTGAAGAGTCAGTCCAATCTTTCGATATTTGCGTTTCGATTTATGGTGCTGAGCTGTGTGCGTGCCGAGGTGTGTTTGCTCGGCTGTTACTATCTCTCTATCTGTCAGCAGTGCGCTGCGCTTGTCGTGCCCATGATTCAGCGACCGACTGGGTACACAATAAAACAACATAGTAAGTACTACAGCACAGTGAGGCAAACTGACTCCCACAATGAATGCGATGGGCGTAAGGCGGGGGGTATTTTGGGAGAGGGAAGGTGATAGAACACTGTGGTCTTTACAGTTCAGTTCAGTTCAGTTAGTTCGCTGTTCGGTTCTAACGCTGGAGATCGCGCTCGGCGATCGCAATGGCGATCGCGATCGCTTTCCCGATTGCCGAGCAGCCCGACCGACCCAAGCGAATCGTAGTCGGATGCGGCTCCGTTTTTGGTATCGCGTTCGCATTCCGCATTTGCTTACAGATCGCAACGGATCGCGGGCCGTAGTCTCCTAGTGCTCCATGTCGGATGTTCGTTCGTTGTCGAGTTGGTCGTCGTGTAGACAAATAAAATTTCATGTTAATCAATGTTAATTTATGCATTTTGTAAGAATCGAAAAAAAAACAGAAAACGACAAATAGCCGCAAACAATAAAAAATCATTGACAGCCGCCTGTCGATTATTTTGTTTTCGCCAAGATTTCGGGCGCACAAAAAAAAAACAAAACTAATATAAATTACGGGACACAGTTGTGAGTGGAACGTCGCCGACGACAGACAGACGCGATGGATCCCGACTTCGTGAACAAATACAATCAGGTGCTGAGCCGCCTGAAGCTCGTCGAGAACTTCGACGGCGACCCCGGCAAACTGCCGCAGTTCCTGCAGAAAATCGAGGCCCTGATGCCGGCCATCAACACCTTCGACGACTACTACAAGGCCCAGCTGGTGGGACACATCAAGAACAAGTGCACGGATCGAGCACGCGACGCGGTCTTCACCCGTCAGCTGAGCGCGCCGGCGGCCAGCGGAAATGGCAACGGACATGTGGCGGGCAATGGCAGCGCCCTGCTGCGCGCCGAGTCCTGGCACAAGCTCAAGGAGCAGCTGCTGCACAACTTTGCGGAGCGCGAGTCGAGCTATGCGCTCATCCACAAGATACGCAGCGCCGTGCTGGACTCGAACATTGAGCTGTACTACCAGAAGATGGCCAAGCTCAAGCAGCGGCTGCTCAATCGCAAGCTGACCCACAACGACACGCTCTATGCCGTGGAGGACATTGAGCGCATCACGCTGCAGGTGTTTCGCGACCATCTGCCCGAGCCGACGCACTCGATGATCCTGCGCCGCAATCCGAAGAGCATGGAGGAGGCCTATCGCTACATCGTCGAGGTGCAGCAGCAGTTCTACACGCAGAGCGGTCCGCTGGGCGGCGAGCAGGGCGCCACGTTCAGCACCAGCCACAAGCAGACCTTTGGCCTTGGTGTCGGCGGTGTGGGCGGCGTGGGCATCAGCAGTGTGGGCGGCTCGGGGGTCGGCATGGGTCTGGGCATTGCGTCCGTGGGGCTGGCGAGCACGGGTCTCGCCTACAATCGGCAGCTGTCGGACAAGGCATTCAACAACTATCATCAGCAGCAGAGCAACAAGAGCTACTACAACCAGGCGGCGCCTGCTGTGGGTGCTGGCAAAACAAGTCCAATGTTCAAGAGCAACGGCAATCCCTCCTTCAAGTCCAGCTTCAGCTACAACGGCAGCAGCAGCAGCGGCGGCTTTAACAACAGCAACTCTTATTCCAGCGGCAAGCTGGACAAGAGCAAGGCCAAGGATGCGGCCAAGGCCAAGGGCAACAGCGGCAGCAGCTGGCGCAAGTAAGCTGACGACTCTCCCACCCTCTCTCTCTCTCGTGTCCAACTCGACTTGAGTCATGGGCCTCGAATGAGCTAATCCCCCCCCCTCTACGAATATTCCCTGTTTCCAAATCCACTTGCCATGACCTAATCTCTTTTGTTGCTGTCTCTGACTAAGCCCCTGATCGGCGCACAGTGCGATTTGCCATTGCCATTGCATGCCTCATGCTAATTATTACCCACCCTCTGCCCCTGCCCCCTGGCCCCCTGGCCTTGTCTAATAGTCAGGTGGACGTCGAGCCGGATGATGCTGCTGCTGCAATTGCCGCTGCTGCTGCTGCTGCTGCTGATGATGATGATGATGATGATGATTGCACTCCCGACACTGAACCCGCCATGGCGCATGTTAATTATTAGATCATAAGTCTCAAATGTATATATATTGCCCCCTCGTCCCCGAAACGGATCCCAACCCCGACTTCCTCCCCCGTCGATGTAAGCCCTAATCCTCTACTGAAATGTTATTGTTGTTTATGAAATAAAGTGTCAAGTCTAACACCATTGATGGGCGTCTGTCAATATCGTCTACAGTAGGTCATAAATGCTCGCTAAAATCACATTTCCCAAGCGGACTTTATAGTTAAAGTGTACTGTAGTTGAAGCGGAAACTCAATGCATTTTATCGAATTACAGCAAATTGAGTTTAGCGTTATATTAATAAGCGAGTATAGACTTATTTAAGGCAATCGAAGCAAATCTTGTTTTTTGCGTATCTTTTCAATAAATTCTACTGTGTTTAGCAAAACTGTCTCTAGTGAAATTTCGCTTTAAATCACTTTGAAATCTAAGGCTGTTAATTGATCATCATTGCTAACATTCCCTATTTTAACTCAAAAGGCGACTCTTATTTACTCACTGCCGTCGATGTAATTATACTTATTGTAATGTCCCGACTATTCGGTTTTTACTTTAACCTCATAATTCACTTTCACTTAACGGCTACACTGCACTTATAACTGGAATATTCCTTGATTGACAGTCATACATAGAATAGCGAAGTTTTAGAGTGAACTTACTAAACAGAGAAGACTAAAGTCTATTTGTCTAGCAGCCTTGTTTTTGGCTTCCAGTTGATGCCCTTAGTGTGTATATTGTTGTATTATTTGTCGACTGCAATTCAGCGTTTAAATACGCTCACTAAATTTCAATAAAAGTTTCTTTATTGAAATATTACCAAATGTATCTATAAAGTCATTTCTTTTTACTAAATCTTTCTCTTCATTATAACGCCTCTTGATTGAAAATAAACAAATTCCTTCTGCAGTCTACTATAAGTCAATATATAACTCACTTATTTCAGAGTAATTTTCTTTTGACCACCCCCAATTTACATAGCTAAGTTCCATAGCTTGAACTTGCAGCCTTGCGTAACGTTCGCTGTAGCGAAGTTGCACTGTGCCAAAAACTAAACTCACCGCTTGCTGTCCTCCCGTCCGCGACGTGGCCGAGCTGTTGTCGTAGGTCGCATCGGGCGGCGGCGGCTCATTGAGCTCCTGCAACTTAACGGCCTTGGAGCGCGTCTTGTCGCGATCGGCAGGTTTGCCGAAGAGGCCGCGACGCTCGGCCATGCTGATCAGATACTTCTCGTTGAGCTGCGTCAGCGACTTGCGCCGGATGAGCGAGAGGAAGCTGCCCGTCGACTGGTGGGCAATGCAATTGTCCTGGTTGATGCAGATGTCCGGCACAATGTCCAACACGAACTCATCGATGTCCGGCGTGCAGATCAGATCGATGCTGTCGACACGGGGCAACGGCACCACGGGAACAACAGGTTCACCTGGCTTGGCAGGCAGCTCGGGCTGCTGCTGTGTTTTGCGTTTGTCCTCGGCGGAGAGTTTCTCCTTCTTGCGCGGCGACTCCTTGGACATGGCTGCAGCGGGTATGTTGGCTGCCTCCGCCTCGGCAATGGCCTCCAGTCGCTTGACCTCGCGATAGGCCTGGCGATGCTTCTCCAGCGCCAGCTTGTTGATAAGCTGCAGCACATGCTGCACCATGTCCTCGTTCTCGGTGGTCACAATGGAGTGCGTCTGGTAGAGCACGAACTGCACTTGAGGTCGCGACATTGTCATGGTCAGCGTGAGCAGCTGCTCCTCGAGAATGCAGCCCACTCGCTGTTTGCCCTCATCACTGACCTCCGACTCGGTGAGCACCTCCAGCATGCTGAGATCGCCGCCACGCGAGCAGATCAAGTCAATGGGATCCGAGATGGCGCTGAAGGAGTTCGGGGGCGTGGCAAAGACGCCCACCACGGTGCGAAAGCGATTCGATTCCATGGGAAACGAGGTGAAGGCGTCCGCAAAAAGTCGTATATTATTGACCTACATTAAAGACTGACATGAGCAGGCTTTACGGCAGGCTGGCATAGTAGATAACTCACGCCTATCGACTCCATGTAGCGTCGGTACTCCTTAAGATTGGCGCCCGCTCCATAGACGTAGAAGTTGTTAACGCGATTCACGGAGTAGAACAGGGCTGCCAGGTAGGCTGTGGAGCGTGGTGAATCGATGTGCGTTTGCAGTATGTCGCCTGGCGAGGAATAGTGGAGGGATCAGGCTAGACTCTAGAGGAAATTCCTGAGTAAAGGGCACTCACCATATAGCTCAAAGTAGTCCATGAGCTTTGACATTATGGCAGGGCCAAAGGAAAAGTTTTTGTCCTGCAAACGAGGTTTGTATTATTGCCCTGAATTCTTCCCTTCCCCCCAAACATTTCCTTTACCTATTGTTCATTTACTTTCCTATATCTTTTTTTTAATCTTCTTATTTATGGCATGTGTCATCCCTGCATCCCTTTTTCTTACAATTGCACTTCATTTCCTTACTTTTAATCCTCTTTCATTTCAGCCCATTTCATGGGCTCTCGGTTTTTATTTTTTTGCAAGTTGTTCGGGACCGTTTTCTGACACACTAGTGTGATCTATAATTTCCAATATGGTTTCTTATTCGATTCCTTTGCATGCCATTTTTTAATCATCTATGTATATATAAATTGCTTCTCATTACAATTAAAAGGGGAAAATAAAAGAGGACTGTAAACCTTTCCTCTCCATTCTTTTTCTCTATTACAAAAAAAAGTTCCTCTTTTTCTTCATTTTCTTTCTTTGCTATTTTCTTTTTTTATGATATATTTTGCATTTAATTAAAATTAAAAGAGGATTATAGACATTTCAAACCATTTTCTTTCATTTTTTTCTCTACCACAAAAAATATTCCTCTTTTTCTTCATTCCCTATTTGATGTGTTTCCCTACTTTTTCCCCTGTGTTGCCTCACTCACCTGCATGATGAACATGTGCTTAGTCATCAGCACAGACTTGGTGAACTCGCTGCGATCCTTGGGTATCACAGAGATGACCAGCGGACAGATGTTGTCCCACTTGCAGTGCTGCTCGAGCAGCGGCTGCTCATCGTCCGGTCCATGCACCGTGTATCCCATCTCGGTGAGTATCTTATCCGCCTCCTCCTTATTGCTAGCAGAGAACCACTTTAGTTTAGGAACAGAAAGAAGTAGCAGCTGCTTGACTTACCGCACCAGGAAGGGATTAATCCAGCCTGTCACCACGGGATTGGCGGCGGCGATGGCCACCTTCTCGTTCTGCAGGTGGATGGGCAGCAGCTGGGAGAGACGCAGTGCACCGACCCCAATGCGCATGCGGGAAATGGAGGCGGCCAACCTAATGCGATGCCGCCAAAGCACCGCAGCGTGCTCTGAAGGAGATTAGCGGATGTTGAGGAGCAAGAAAAGCTGTGGAACTCACCTGTAACCTCGGACTCCTTGTAGAGCTGCGCCTGCTGCTCGTGCAGCTCAAAGTTGCGATTGCGGAAGCCACGATCGTAGAGCTCGAAGAGCATCAACCAGATGCGCTGCTCGTCGTTGATGAACTACAGGAATAGGGACAAAAAGCGGCGAAGGAGCGTTAAAGATTAATCAAATTTAACGTTATTCAATTTGGCATTTGGATTTTTATGCTAAAAAATGTTTTTTATCTAAAAAAAAAAGGAGTTGAAAATATTTTGTATTCTTCAAAGAATTTTTCTAAAATAAACAAACTACACAAAGTGAGAAATAAAAGTGGGCGAAAAATTGAAGAGAAATCATGAATTTAACGTTTTACGTTTTAGAATCTTAGACACGATTTTTATGCTTTAATAATGTTGAATATTAAAATAATTAATCTGAATTCTTCAATGTCATGGAGTGCAATTACTATTTGAATAATAATATTGATACAACCTTGGCAGATAGTCCTTATTATTGTATAGTATTTGAGACGTATTGCTTGAAATGTAACGGATTCTCATTTACTATATTATTTAGAAAACTATATAAACATAAAGAAAATAAGAAGCTTTGATTTTATGTGGGAACTTTGGTTTAAGAACTGTGTCTGTGAGTAGAGCACAAATAAATTCGATACCCTTAAAGGAAGTATTCTGCTCAATTTCTTCTTGAATTTTAAAATCCCTTCTCCCTGTGCAAGCTCACCTTCTGATGCTCCTCGCGCTCAAAGAAGCCCACATCTGACAGCGCGTTGCACAGCACAGTTTTATCTAAGCGAGTAGGTCAAGATTAACTCAGTTCAAACGTAGAATCCTTGAGGGTTACCCACAGCGGAAGACATCGTAGATGAGGGAATAGGCCAAGCGCATCTCGTGCTCATTCTGAAAGCTGACGGCCAACGGCGGCTTCCGCAGCAACTTGGCCGCATTGGCAATCGTGGGCAGGTTCCAGCGAGCACTCGCCTTCAGCCTGATCCTGACGGTCGTGTCATGACAGTACTTGAGCACACGACTGCGACGACCGTTGGGACTGACGCTGGGCGAGATGATTTTGGTGATGCGATCCGGGTCGAAGGCGGGCTTGTCGCGCTTATCGATGTCCTTGAGCGAGATGTTGACGTCGGAGGATTCGTTCACTTGGCGTTGAATCTCGAGCAGCATGTAGTACATCTTGTCCTGCCACTCCTCGTCGCTGGGCAGATAGATTTGTTTGGTCTTCTTGAGCTGTTTGCTGCGCTCCTTGAAGATGGCCGGGTACACGGAGAATATGTCGGCCAAACTGAGGAAAAACAATTGATTGGACATGTTGTCGTGGTGCCGCTGGCAGCTGATCTGCTGGTGGAGCTCCCAAGTGGTTTTGATGTCGTCTGCTCCCGGCTAGCTGCAATCGTCGTCTGTGCGCCGAATGACAACTTGCTGATTTTTTCATTTGCATTTTCCATTTCCATTTGGATTTCGATTTCCATTTCCATTGCTCACAGCGAGCAGAGGAGTTCGTGCTTAACACCAATTCAATGCCTCTGCCTCTGAGCGAATCGACATCGACTTGGCAGTCAGCTCTGCGCTCCGCTCCATGCAATACTTATCTATCTCTCATGCAAGTCCCTCGCCCCCAAACCCCTGACTCTATCCCTTCCCGACTGCTTCCTTTTTCCTGCTTCTTCACATGCAATGTGCACGCCATTGCTCACCACAAAGGACAAAAGCTCGTTACGTTACAGCGTGACTTGGAACGGCAAATTGGGGGCTGGGTGGTGAGTGGGAAATTTGGGATCTGCCCGATATCACACTTACCTTTTATTTGTTGATGGCCTCAGCACGCGGCCATAAATCGAGCGCTGCCATATTAGACGAGCTTCGCATGATTTGCTCTGATTGGAAGTCGTCTTCAATAAATTGCCAAATGTCACAGTCCACAACGCCCGTTGACAACCGCGATGAGGGGGCTTGGGTGGGGGAATAGAAGGCAGCCAGCCCACTTGGCAATTCTTTGACGTGTCTGCATTGATTATGACTCCACCCCGTGCCGCATTTGATGAATCGTTGAGCGCTCTGCGAATGTGCTTCAAATTGAGCACAAACATTTAGTCAGGCATCAAATTAGACGTCGATTATCTAAGACTGGAAGGGTGAGGAAGGGTGCACACTTTGAATAGTCATTTTTATATTGGCCTAGGTCAAATATCGATTATCGCCTGGCATGTCTATGGGGTCAGGATTGGAATTGAATGTCAATTTGATTGGCATTTCTGGGTTGAATCCAACGGATTCTAAGTGCACAACTTCTGTCTCTCTCACTCTCTCTCTCTCTTGATATATGTCCACCCCGCTATATCTGCCTTGGTCGCTATCTTTGTCTATCTGTTTTTTTAAATTTGCTTAAATTTATTGGCTCCATGTTCCTGAGTAATCGTGTGACTAATCTAACATATTGGCGTCTACTGGTTTGGTCAGTGGCCATTATCATGATAAAACAGTTTATGATTCGATTTATCTAGCTCGATCAGTTGGGGACTTCCAGCCAAACAATGACGGCCAAGAATGTTGCTTTCCAGTTGTACGACTAACAGATAGCCTGTAATAAAATATACACGACCGTTGATGCAGTTTTCAGGATAATAATTGAATATTTGCAATTATCTTTAAGACTGTTTAACAAAAACTTCTGTTTCTCAAGTGGATTGGAAACCATTAAATTGTTGAGGTAGCTTAAGATATGTCCAAATATCACATGGTTTTCAACATGCTATCTTTGCTATAGATAAAACAGATTGCAGACGTCAATCAATTATTAAAATAAACTGCTTAAACAACTCACGAATGTCTAAAGTGGATTCTTGTGAAATTTTCTAAATGACTTGAAAATATGATTAAGATTTATATTTTCAAAATAGCGAATCTATTACAAATTCATGTGCTTTGACTTCTTACAAAAAGCTGTTCTTCTTTGTAAAGATCGAAACGAAATAACTGTATTTGCCTTTGGTTTTCTTGGAGTTCGCTTATTAATCTTAATGTCCCTTGAGTCCTCCCTCTCGAATGCATTGGGCATGCACTTCATTTACAGGGTATACGCCATTTGCTATCTGGCGCTGAACTTGAGCTGTCACTGCGCCTGTGTTTTTGGTGCCATCGTTGGTGCTGTTGCTGTTGCTGTCACTGTTCCTGGTGTCGTTGGCTGCTATCGAAACTCTTGCACAAAGATAATTTAATTATTCTAAGCATTAGGAAGCCTGCACAACTCGAGCAAGTTATCAGACCTATACGTCAAAGATAACTCAAGTATCATAATTAATTTTTCCTTTCTGCTTTTATTTTATATTGTTAGGTCTCTCGGTCTAAGCCACCCCGGCTTAGGTTATCGTGTCTTCTGTAAATCCTCCGTCATAAATAAGTTGTATTTGTCTTTTTTTTTTTTTTTTTATTAAGAAGCATATTTATTATATATAAGATGTATGTAATACAATAATGTTTTGTCTGTCCGGTTGGTTGGTATTTTTTCTTGTTTTTGTTTTGTTTTTCGGTTTTATCCATTTTATATAATCATATAAAACACTGAGCAGCTACAATACAAATATTGTGATAAAAACTTACAACATAACCTTTAATACATAAAAATACTTGCATAGTCTACAAATCGTATCGTTATGGAGATTCTTCTAGCCGAGATGCTTCTATCGGTCGGCCGTCTCTTACTCTTTGTCCCTTTCCTTCATCATTCAGCTTGTGTTCTTCTTGACTTCACTTCACTTCACTCCACTTCACCTCTCTTCTTTTCTATTCTCTGCTCTTCTCCTACTACGGCTCTCTTTCTGCTCTTCGCCTCATTGCACGCCGTATTTGGCGATTTGTTGTTCTTTGTTTCGGTTGGTTTCTTTTAGTTTTCCGTGTTTCTTTTTTACCCTATTAAAAATTTGTTTTTTGTTTTAATTTTCATCTTCGATTCTTCTCTTCTCTTTTTTTTTGTTTTATTGATTTCTTCTTCTATTGCCACATTTTGTTGTTTGACTTTGATTTTGTTTAATTTGCTCGCGGCATTGGCGGGTGTAGAATGGGAGTAGAATTGAAAGTGCAGTTGATGGGACAGCGAAAAACCAAGAAAAAGAAGGCTTTGCGAGTTTTCGAAGAGATATCGAAATCTCCAAAAATATTTGCATGAGATTTGTGTCAGTTTGTTTTCATGATTCATCTTCATCTTCTTCGTCTTTGTCTATACGTTCTTCTCAGATTCGTCTACTGAGTTGGATGTTTTTTGTTGTTTATGGTTCTTGTTCGCAGCGTTAATTACAATAGAAATTATGTTTATTTGTTTATATCATATTTGCGTAATTAAAATTAAACATTTATTTGTATACAAATCATAGACGAAAAGACGAAACATAAAAACGAATGCGCCTCTTTTAAATTTAGTTACAATTTAATTTAATTTACGTTTTGCCGAGTATTTGCAATTCTTGTAAGTTTTACGTGTTTTTGGTTCGAATTTGTTTTTGAAAAAACAGATAAAGCAACATGCTGGACAGGATCGGCAATAGAAACCGATGCATATGCCCATGATGGGAAATCATAAGAAACGAAAACAATAATAAACAATGTTTCATGTTTTGTGTTTTTTTTTTGTTGTTGTTGTTGTTTGTTTTATACACATCTTTATGATAGGGGCGTATATAATGTATGTATATATAATTATAAGTAATAAATTTTCAATATTTTTATTTAATTATTTGCACACATGAATAAAAAATTACTATTTGCAATCATATATATATAAAAAATAAACTTAATTATCAGCAGCGGCCCCTTCTCTTCTCTTTCTCTACTATCTCGTTCTCAACTGGTCACATCACCTACATATCATATATCATAATCATATCATATATATATATATATATATATTCCTCCGCCGCAAATCCGTCCATATTTTTATTTTTTTACTTTAAGCTTAATAAATTTTGGAAGAGTAAACAATACCATCGAGTTGCAATTGTTGCTGCATAATGCAATATGTCTGTATGAGTGACTGTATGTGTGTGTGTGTGTGTGAATGTTGTATTTGTGTGTGAGTTTACATGGCTTTGTGAGAGTGTGTATCGAGTGAGTGTGAGTGAGTGAGTGTGTGTATTATATAGATCGCTTTTAATGAAAACTAATGGTTAATGCGTATTGTATGCTGTTCTACACCGTTTGCTTTTTGTTTTTTCTCACCCTTTGCTCCTCTTACAATCTTCTGCTTTCATTCTCACTTTGATTTACTTTTCATATTCGAGTTCTTTAACTAATTTTTTATAATTCTTTTTCTTTTTCTGTTTTTTCGTCGTCCATCATCCTTTTCGCTTATACGTATAAACTTTTATAATTTTATACTAAATGTTTTTACCGTTTTCTTTTTTTTTTTTTAGATTTTCTTTTGTTTTTTTTCTCTTCCTCGTCTTGGTTTTTACTTTGTATATATATAAAAAAAGATGTCCAAAGTTTTTACGTTACGTTATTGTATATACGTTTTTTGTTTTTTTCTTTTGAGTGGATCGTTCTTTTTTTCTTAATATTTTTTTTTTGTTGATCTGCCTGTTTGCTTTACAGTTGTCCTATGTTTTAAATGATTCTTTTGACATTCGAATGTTAATATATGAGCGCCTTACTATATATATATACATATATATATATATAAATATATATATATATAAATATATATATACATATATATATACTATAGATATAGTATTAGTATCGTACTATGTATATATGTGGGGTGTTGTTGTTCTGCTTCTTGCATCCTGCAATCATCTACTTTCATTCAGATATATGTATATATATATATATATATATTTCATATATAACTAACGGCGCTTTACTTTGTTTCCTCCTTCTCCTTGTTCTCCTCGGTCGACTCCTTCTCGTTTGACTGCCAAATAGAAGAAGAGACATTAAATATACATTCTATTTGACAATAAAATATGTAGACTTTACTTTGTCCTTCTCCAACTCCTTCTCGATCTTGTCACCGTCAGTGCCCTCCTGCTCATTTGATTTCTCCTGCTCGCCACCTTCCTTGCCCTCCTTGGTCTCAGGCCTGCATTGGAAACGGAACGTTTAATAAATAACCAAGATATCAGTTGAATAGAGTTTCCTTACTCTGGCTTGGGAATGTGCGCATTCAGATCCAGCTTTGTGCAGATCTCGTCCCAGTCGGGGAAGCACTTGTCCTTCATGCGCGACACATGACCAATCAAGTTGGGACATTTCTCGGTCATATAGTCGCGCAATGGATACGTAATATCCTTGGACAGATAATGGAGCTGCGACAGCACCGCGAAGGCAACCACATCCAAGGTGGTCGGCTCATCGCCAAAGAAGAATGGCTTGCAGTCCAACATCTCGCTGAGCACCTTCAGATCGTTCTTGCCGAACTCCTCGATCTCCTCGGCGCTGTGCACGCCGATGCCGTGCGCCTTGAGCTTTTTCGTACCCTGGAACCACTTGTTGTGTTGAATATATGGGTGCCACAAAGCATGTTGCAACAATTGATATGGTTGTTGTTTTTTTTTTGGATTAGGAGTTACAACAAAATGGATGCACAACGTGGAGGAAGGGGATAGTTGCAGGTGGGTTATAGTTTGGGGGGATATACAATTAACACACAGTTAAGTTGGTAGTTGGAAGGAGGAGAAACCATCGAAATTAACATAAAAATATATAAAAATGAAAAAAAGAGAAAAAACACCATGCAGAGTTAGTGATAATGATGGATTGTTGTTGTTTTCGGTTTTTGTTCTTATTGTAATTTTCTATTGTTTGGGTATTTGTATATTATTTCAATTGTGGGTTATATGAGAGAGTGAGTGAGTGAATAAGTGAGAGAGAACGAGCGAGAAATAGAAATAGAAACTCTACGGCGAACATAAACAATAAATAAATAAATGCAGGCTTACAAAACCGGCACCGTTGCTTAATTGTTTATGCTCAAGTGATGAATTTTACGGGAATCAACTATGTTTATGCAACTGTGTCGGTGTCGCTCTAGCGTCTGGTCTCCTCATTTGAATCGGAGTTGGGGACTCTCGGCTGCGTTTCTGGTTTAGTTAGGCCGCGAGGTGCAACATAATATTTCAACGATTCCAATATTTCGCTGCTGTTTCAATTGTCATGTTTATTTACACTAAGCCAGAAATGCCAGCACAGAAACCATTAGAAACGCAGCCGGAAAAGCCGACTCCGATTTCCATAAACAAACTAAAGAGTGCTGGAGAGAGCGAGCGAGAGAAGAGACAGGCAACTAAAGTACCGCCGATGCCAGTTCATGGAAATATTTGAATTTGAATTAAAATTTGTACTTGCTATGCTATGAGTACAAATTTGAACTACGAGTACTTTATCGCTTTAGCACGACAAAAAGAAAACTATCGATTTGCCCACATATCGATGATTAACGAATTACCTTGCGACCGAACGTTATTTTAAAGAAGAAATTCAAAATGGAATTGGGCAAACGCAAGCCGAGCGCATGCTGCAAATTCACTTTGTATCCCTTGAGCACATTATCGGGATACTTGGCACGCCAATAGAAGATGATCCAGATCAAATGGTTCTCCAGCATGGCAATTGTGGCATACGACACATTGCGCTGCTCGGCCGTTAGACCGGCGTCCAGATTCTTCTCGTACTTGGCCGACAGCTCCTTGATGATGATGGCCGAGTCGGCAATCTCCTCGCCATTAAGCTCAATGAAAGGCAGTTGACCCTTCTTGGAACGGAAACGCATCTTATGATCGACATTCTGTAAGAAAACAAAAATATGTGAAATGTGAAAAACAAGTGATGAGTAAGTAGGGCTGAGTAATGTGGGGTGGGGTTGATGATATCGCCTGCCAATAACACTTCCGTGCATTCCAACTCATGACCCTTAAGCGTATTCGAGAGAGAGAGAGAGAGAGTGAGGAAAGAGGAAGAATATATTTGTGTCTGTGTATATGCATGACTAATGTGCTTGTAATATAGTTCAATCTGCTCCCACGCGAATCGGCATCGTCGCGTTCCGGCCGCTAGATGTCGCTCATGACATACATAGGCCTATATACACACACTCGCACTCACACTCACATTCACACACTTTTGTATGTATGCCAGAGATGCTGCTGCCAAAACCAACCACTACACTACACAAAAGCTGTACCGACAAAGCAAAAACGAGCAGCAACCAACACCCAACTACCCCCACATTGCCTGCTCACTCACACATGCACGTACACACTCTGTAAAATTACACAGACGAGCGCACATACACACGAACGAAGTGAACGTTCCAATTGCCGCTTTTTGAATTTGGCATATTCCAATGCCGACACTTCCAGTTCCAGTGTTCTGTACACGTACAAATAAAGTGACAGTTATGTCCGGTATTATGTTTCGTTATATGCATACATATTGTAATTTCTAATTAGAAATTGTCCACAACAAAAGGCCTCTGCATGGGTTGCTGGCTTATTTATTGTATCGGGGCGTCGCATATTTTATGCTTTGGAGCGGAGGGAAACTAAAAAGCAGGCAAGGGTGTGGTTGCGAACACGCACACGCACACAGACACACACACACCCAAAGAGAGATACAGCATAAAGAGAGAGCACAGCGGGAGAGAGAGCAAGATTATGCTTTCCAGCAGCAACAGCAACGGCAGCATCGTTTGCTGTCCAGGCTAAAAAGGGTGGAGTCGTTGTTGTCGTCACATTTAATTCCAATGATCCACAAAAAGACTGCTTACTCCAACGCACATAACTGTCAACTAGACAGAGAAAGAGACCACCTCTCTCGGTGGGGAAAGCGGAGCGGGCAGTGAAGCCGGCGACGCATTGTCGCCGGACAATGCAAATGTTTATTTTTTATTAAATCATTATGCCAATTAAGCGGCGGCGGCGTCGACGACGAAGCTCAGCTCAATTTTGGTGCAGTGTAGAGTTTTTGCATTGCCAACAACAACAATTGCATGCATGTTTAAAGACACGACAATCAAGAACAAGAACAGGAACAACAACTACGACGCCGGCAGCAACAGCAGCAGCAGCGCAGCAGTCAACACGCCATGCAATTATGCAGCGTCTGCGTGTGTAAGTGAGAGTGTGTTTGCCTGCCTGAGTGTAAGTGTGGATGTGTGTGAGTGGAAATCCACACCCTGTCGTCAAAAGCAAAGAGAGGAGTTTCTGCAGCAGTCGACTGCGAGCGAGTGAGTGAGCAATAACAAAGGCGCAGTGCATATTCCATCCATATGCTTGCGATGTGTATGCCCAGCCTTTGTTTTAACGCAAATATGCGGTTATTAATTAAAATAAAAACAACAACAACAATCAAATATGCACAGAGAGCGAGAGCGCGAAAACAAAAGCAAAACCGCTCAACGTTTGAATGCATTTGTCGACAACAAAATGCAAAACTCCACTTCCCCTCACAAATACACACGCACACACGGCATGCATATGGACACGCACACATAGAAGCGTTCTGTTCACACGTACAGTTGCATACACACACAGAGTTGCCAGACCGTGCCGATTGACTTTGTGTTCGCAATATGGCAACAACGACGCGCCAACATTTCAAAATTTGAATAATGAAAAGAATTGTTTCCTTTTTCCATTCATTCAGTTGGTGCTGAATTGCGCCGCAATTTACACAAATCAATTGAAATGGAAATTTATGCACACTACACACACAGTACACAACGCAGCTTTATTTGTAATGCATATTGAAAAAGTGAATTAATTGCACAATATACCAATGGCAGTCACTTTGGTATGCCAACTATGCGGGCGGCAGCCTCGCCTCGCCTTGGTGTTGTTGTTGTTGTTGCTGCTGTAGCTGGCGCTATTATTGTTAATGCTTTCGACACGCTCACTACGCTTGTGGTGTGAAAAAATATGCGTTTGCTTTATCACCCAACCCAACGAGCAGCAAGCAGAAGGAGCTCTTGTTTATTTTGGGCAACAGCGAAATGTGCGCCTGCCTGATAATGTATACAAAATGCAGCAATGCGTTTACAATAACAGCAACAGTCATCGCCGAGTCATTGCATCGGAGTAGGGGGGGACAGTAGTGCGGCGAGGGGTGGGGGACGCGCCCTTCTCGTTGGCATTGTGATTAATGAAAAATGTCAAAGGTCTGTTCGTTCGCCGCCGCTACAGTTGTGTTGTTGTTGCTGTTTAGTAAGTTTGTTGAACTCTACACTCTCCACTCGTAAGCTAAAGTTAAGCTGTTATCAGAAAACGGGACAAAATGGAAAGTATGCAATAACACTGGCACTGGAATGGGGAACGAGGGAAGACAAGGGAGGGGAACATACTTCAGTCTGTTTTGTCTGATGGACTGTCAATCATAATTGCATTTGGCTTTAGCTTCGACTTCGGCATCGGCTCGGCTTTCTTTACTCGGCCCAGTGAAATGCAATTGCAACGCAACGACCACGACGACGGCGATAAATCAATTCAATGAGCCGACGCAGCTGCAGCATATGGCAAAAGCTGCTGGCGCATTTATTAGAGGCTCTCTTATGCGTGTGTGAAACTACTTGCGGCATCAATTAACATTCCAAACATTATGCCCTTCTCCCTTTTTTGCTTAGTGGCAGCATTTTTATTAACCAATGTAATTAATAAGATTAAAAACACAACAATTGCGTCGTGCGGGTGTCGCGACCGCACCCAGTTCTACCCCCTCCCCGTCATTCGCACTCGCCCTTTGTTCGTTGTAAGTCCATAAATGAAAAAATATTATGAAAAATATGCAAAGCGCATCGCGCGCGCGCCTAAAGCTTTGAACAGTTTTTTGTTTTTGGAGCGTCGTTGCGCTGTCATTGCCCCACTGTGACTGTAGACAGTCGAGAGGCAGTGACAGGCATTTGTCTAGTAGAGAGCTGCTTAAAGATAAGGCGCGGCGTCGACTGCGCTGCCGAAAGTAGCAGCGCAACTTCCAGACGGCAGCAGAACATTCGCTTTATTAAGAGTGGGAGAGTGTGAGCCCAAGGAATGGGGAGGAGAGATGGAGAGAGTGTAGAGCAAAACTGCAACAATTTTTATTAAAAGCAATTACAAAACGGGCACACAAATGCGGCTTGGAATTTGTGCAAGGCGATGGCAGACACAGCAAAGCTGCAAGCGAAAAAATAAAGTAAATGAAGCAGAGCTGCAGCTGCAGCAGCGGCAACAAAGACAAAGAGCTAACGTATTAAAATGTGAGAACGAGAGAGAGAGACGAGCGAGTGCCAAGTGCAAAATTTGAAGCACAACTTCAGAGAGTTGTTGTTGGGGAGGGGCTGTTTGAGGGGAGCACGTATAAGTGAGTTTGTGTGTGAGTCTGTGTATAAAGCACAACTTATGAGAGAGCAGCGCGACGATGACAACGAAACGGCAGCTAGGCAGACGCAAAGGCAGAGACCGACGAAGTAGAAGCCGGAGTCAGCAGAGACAGAGGCCAGGCAGTCAGGCAACAAGAGCAGCGCAGCGGCGTCGGCGCACACACAAATTTTATGTATACGCTGTTTTATGTAGACGTTCACACACACACATACACTCTCACACGAACACATACACATGAGCAGACAGGAATAAAATCCAGCAGCAACAACAAAGCGCCTGGCTCGCTACAGGTTCAAATACGAGAATACACACACACACGCACGCATACACCAACACAGACGCAAGCACGCATTGGAAGGCTGCCTGCACAGTTCATATGTACTTGCGGGCTAGAAAGAGCAGGCAACTGCTGAATGTATCCCTTTTCGTCATATGGGCGCGGTGCGCGGGCAGGTCACACACAGGCTTAGCACACAATCATGGCGGTTTTAATGTGTGCGCCTGTGTGTGTGTGTGTAGAAAAAATCTCTACCGCAAAAATACATGCGCCTGTGTGTGTGTATGCTAGGGAGAAAAAGTGTTGGAAAAACCCGCCAGGAAAATTCGGTAAATGTAAAATTTAAATATGTTTCAGCTAGAAAAGATATAGGAAATGTGGAAAATGTGCGGCAGAAAAACGTACCTCATACTTCAGTCCCACCAGACGCAGCCAAGTCTCCACTTTCAGGCAATATGGTGAAAGCGAGGGCAAGAGGGGGGTGCGCGAAAACTGATACAGATAGATGATGTCCTTTTCGAAATTGGTCTTGTGCACATTGAACTTTTGTGCTGGCGCCTCCGACTTCGCAGCAGGAGTTGCAACCGCTGCAGCGGCGTCTCCAGCATCTTTCTTAGCATCAGCGGCGGCGGCTCCATCAGCGGCAGCTGCATCGGCTGGCGACGCCTTACCATCCTCTTTGTTGTTGTCTTGGGCGTTGTTAGCGGCCGCGTTCTCAGCAACGGCGGCGGCAACAGCGACAGGCTCGGCAGCAGGTTTTTCCGCCTGTTCGGCGGCAGCAGCGGCAGCATTTTCTGTTGTTGCGGCTGCTGCTGCAACGGCTGGCGTTTCCTCAGCGGGTATTTGAGCTACTTCAGTTGCCATTTTTCTTTCTTTTCTTTTCGTTTCGATTTTCAAGTTGCGCTTTCTTCTTCACACTTTTCCTTGTTCAAAATGCACGCACACACATACACACACACGCACAGTGAGAGAGCGAGAGAGACGAGAAGTCACAAGAGTCTCCACCACACACTACAGTTTCAAAAAAGTGCACCAACAATTTGATTTTTGCGCAAAATGTGGAAAGTGGTACCGCACACAACAACCAGACGCAACCGCTCACAAAACAAAACTGAACGGTACATTTCCATTTTAATATTTTCCAGCCATACCAGCATTAACAGCAAGGGTTGCTGTTAATCAACTCAAGCGACTTGCCCGCCTGTTAAATTAACAGCGCGCACTCCGCCTATGCTAAAGTAACTCCTCAATGCAGTGTTGGAAAACACCAAAGTTTGGCGCAATAACACAATAGTAGTGATGGGGACTTAGCAAGCATTAACGTTTTTGAGAGGTATTGAAAATTTAAATGAAGACTTCGTTTTAATAAAGACTTCGGTGATTAAAAGGGAAGAAAATTAATCCTATTGCTATTTGGTGTTTTAGAAGTTTCAAACGTCGTATACGAAAAATCGTCTATACTCGTTTTTTGATTTCCCATTTCTTTGAAATTTTTTATTAACGGAGGTCTGATCCGAAGCGAATAAGCGAATTGTGTGGAGGAGGTGTTTCATTTATTGCTTAAATTTGTCGAACAAGTTTAAAATATATTGACTTAAAACGCACTGCTTTTTATATTGTATATTTCTGAACTTTAGATTGCTTCATAACAGGTTTTAAATAAAACAACTATATTTATTCGGGAAAATGGTATTATTTTTCTAATCATCAAGAATTAATAACTCAACTATGAGTATTTCAGAATAAGAAAACGTTATTGTATTGCCTGCAATTCGATACTTGTCACAAAAAAATCGATGTTCGATATTTTGATTTTGCCATCTCTACACTTTTCACCCAAAACAAAGCGCGTCAAGTGCGTCGAAAATAACAAAAATATTGTGTATTCAATTTCATTAATATCCAATTAACGTTACATAAGATCAACAAACGATGGGCGCTGCATTGGGCCTTTGTTCGGCGGCACAGGTGCGTCAATTGCAACGAAATACCATAAGCCAAAACCATATTGCGCATATTGCAAACAACTGCTACTGCACTTGGAATCGATTTTCACAGTGCCTGCTGAATGGCGCTTGCCAATCAGTGCTGCTGAAACCTTTAAACCTAAGTGGCTACATTTAAAATTAAAGTGGCTATAAAAATGGCGAAATAGCTTAAAAATGTTTATGCAGTAAGATTCATTAATTTCTATAATATATATAGAAACTAAATACATTTCCAGCTGAATGATATTAATGTTTTCCAAAATGACGTTCAAAATACTGCTGAGTCAGAAAATATTTAATGCATTACTTCCCATCTTGTCTGTCGACAAGACTTCTGTATTCAAAGCGACCTATTTCTCTTTACGATGCTCTTTACTTAATCTTATTAATCACATTGAAATGTTTCGTGCATATTTTGTGAAGTGATTAAATCGGTAAATAGTTGTGGCAAAGCATTATGATAGTTAAAATTGGTAAAGCTACTTTGAGTTAGAAATAGCCACTAAATGACCTCCACAATAAGTGTAAAATTTAGACGAATTGCCAAATGAGTAAAAATTGCTAAAGAAGCCTTGTGGTTTATTAGTTTTTTTTTTTAAAGCAGTAGCCACAAAATGCCTAACGTAGCAGCACTGATTTGGCGCAATTTGGTTTCAAAAAAATATGTATTGTAACCTATTTTATTCTGATTGCAGTGCGCACTGTGCTGCACGGGAACGGCGGCGAGCATGTGCTGCTCTGCCTGCCCCACGTGCAAGAACTCCTCATCGTCGCGGTTCATGTACGCTTTCATGCTGCTGGTAGGCACTGTGCTGGGTGCTATAGCGCTGTCGCCTGGGTTGCAGGACACGCTGAAGAAGCTGCCGTTTTGCATCAATTCGACATCAACGTATAGTTCAAAGGCAATTAGTACTTTCTCTGGCGGCTCGATGCAATTGGATTGTGAGTTCGCTTTGGGCTACATGGCTGTCTATCGTTTGTGCTTTGGCCTAGCGTGCTTCTTCACGTTGATGGCCATCATAATGCTGGGCGTGAAGAGTTCGCGCGATCCGCGTTCGCACATCCAAAATGAGTTTTGGCCTTTAAAATTCCTGATTTGCTTTGGCGCCTCGATTGCCGCCATCTTCATACCGAACGGATCCTTTGGCCCGGCCATGATGTGGGTGGGACTCATCGGTGGTTTAGCCTTCATCCTGGTGCAGCTGGTCATCATTGTGGACTTTGCGCACTCTGTTGCCGAGAACTGGATTGGTAAGCAGTCAGTTTGGCGTAGACAAAAACGAGAATTAAAGTTTCCTTATTACTTGCAGAGAATGCGGAAAATAATCGTGGCTACTATTATGCCTTGGCTGGCGTCACATTGCTGGGTTACATCGCCTCTCTCACTGGCATTACGCTGCTCTACATCTACTTCACGACAGTAATGCGAAAAGTGTTTAGATTTGCCTTAAGCTGTTTATTAATATGCTATCTCTCTTTGCAGTCCTCTGGCTGTGGCATCAACAAGTTCTTCATCTCCATCAATTTGATCTTCTGCTTGATCATCAGTGTGCTCTCGGTGCTGCCAGCGGTGCAGGAGCGTCTGCCACACTCGGGACTGTTGCAAAGTTCGCTGGTCACGCTCTACACTGTCTACTTGACCTGGTCCGCCGTGGCCAACAATCCGGGTTCGCATTACTTGTTTCAAATGCAATTAAGCACTTTCATAATTCGTGTTGCATCTACAGAGAAGGCCTGCAATCCGGGCATGTTTGGCGTAATGGAGGATTTCGTGAATGTCACCACAACTGTGGCACCGCCCACAAACAAATCCAAGGTTACCTTCGATACGACCAACATCATTGGCCTCGTCGTCTGGCTGCTCTGCATATTATACAACTGCTTCAGTTCGGCTGTGGAGGTCTCGAAGATCAATAATGACAGCAGCGAGAAGCGTGGTACGTTCCAACTTAAGACTCAGCGTTAAGCGATCACTTGTCATGTGCACCTGGCCACAGTTTCATTCACCACGAATTCAACACGCACTAAAGCTTTTCATTTGTCGCTGTACAAACTGAGCTAACAATGACTAACATTATTTTATTTTCTACTTTTTTTCGCCTATATTTTCGCTTTTATTTACACTTTTCCACTAACCAAAATAACTAAACTTGCTGTTTAACCTTTGGTTATGGTTATTTAAACGAAACTGTGTACAATTTGCCCGACAACATCCTTCTGTCTGCCACTAATCCCAGTTTTAACAGAAGCTCTATCAGACACAGAGACGGGCAACGTCGAGGGCGACAAGAAGCCCACGGACAACGAGACCGAGGGCGTCACCTACAGCTGGACAGCATTCCATACCGTGCTCGTTTGTGGTAAGTGAATTACATTATTGTCTTGGTTCGAATCGTTTCGCTGTTTTGCATCTTCGGTATTAATAAACTTGCCTTGCAGCTTCCTTGTACGTGATGATGACTCTCACCAATTGGTACGAGCCCAACTCGGACTTCACACTGTTCAATAGCAACGGTGCTTCCATGTGGGTCAAGATCGTGTCCAGCTGGTTGGGAATCTTCATCTACGGCTGGAGTTTGGTCGCTCCGATTGTGCTCTCCAATCGCGACTTTAGCTAAGCAGTGAAGCCAGTTGCGTGAAGAGTATTATAAATTTACCAAAATATCAACATTATATATTATTACACTTATACTTATAATTAATCGATGTGGGCGTGTTTTAAATACGAAGGACAGTGAATGCCAAATGAATTGGAGCGGTGCTTAAGCGAATGCTTTCGATTTTGCCATGGTTTAAAAACAATATTCTCAACAAAAATACATATAAATTTATTGACTATACGTATTATATGATCACTACGATCAAATTGTCGCCAAATGTCTTTCCTCTAATTAAATAAAATTTAGTCAGAGTTGTCGCTCTCGTGCTGACTCCAATTGCTTGTCCTTTTTAATGCACTCCTCGAGCCGCTCGAGCACTACAACTTTGCCCAGGATTTCCATCATTTCAGCCACGCCGGGGCCTTCTTTCAGGCCACTCAAAGCGCCACGCAGCGTCTTCATCAGCGCTGGAAACTTGAGTTCCTTGGATTTGGCATAACTCTTCAAGGTGTCGTTCAGTTGATCCTTTTCGAACTGCTTCAAATGCTGCAATTGCTGTATCAGCTGCTGCAGTTGGTCCACAGTTAAATCCTTGAGCTCAAACTGACTGGGCTTCACCCATAGAAAGCTCAACTTGCTGCTGGTCAGGTCCTGAAGCAGCGTCAAACGCTGCGCCCCCCAATTCAGCACATCCACAATGTGCGTTTCAGCAAGATCCAAATGGGAGCTAAGAGAGAAATTTGATGAGCTGAAGCTACAGTTGAATTTTGCGGCCTTACTGTGTGGGATATGCCTGCTTGACGAGCTGCTGGACGTGCTTAACCAGCTCCAAACGGGACTGCTCTGTGCTCAGACGCTGCTTTATCTCCAGCTGATTGTAATCATCGAGTAGTTGCGAGTTGAGGCGACTGGGATGCGCATTCACACGATCCAAGCGAAACTGCTCAGCCAGCTCAACTAAGGAAAGCAGCTGCGGCTTGGCATTGGGACGATGCTCGAAGCCGCCGCCTGCAGAGCTGATGTAGTTGAGCAGCGCTGTGGGAAAGTAGCCGCGTTCTCGGAACTGTTGAATGCCAATGTCGCCTTGACGTTTACTCAACTTGGTGCCGTCTGCGTTAACCAGCAGCGGCAAATGTCCAAACTGCGGTGGCTGCCAGCTAAAGGCACTGATAAAGAGATAGAGAATTGAGAAGAGGACAGTAATCATTGTTGCATGATATGGCAATTATTATATTTTTAAATCGACAAATCAACTCACTTGTAGAGCAGTAGATGCTTTGTGGTCGAGATTTGCCACTCGACGCCGCGCAGCACGTGTGTGATGCCCATCAGGTGATCGTCCACAACATTGGCCAGATGATACGTGGGAAATTGATCGCTTTTCATGATTACTGGGTCGCCTTCCGTTTCGCTCACATTGTGCTGCACGCTGCCATAAATGAGATCGTCCAGCGGCTCCTGGTGTGAAGTCAACTTGAAGCGTATGCAATGTGGTGTGTTCTTCGCCAGCAATGGTTCCAGTTGCGCTTCTGTAAGATGGCGACACTTGTTGTCGTAGCGCGGCACTTGGCGTGTGCGCAACGCCTCCTTGCGTAACAGCTCCAGGCGGCGCTCTGTGCAGAAGCAGCGATAGGCGCTGCCATTCGCCAGTAGGCGCGCCACAGCATCACTGAGGAGGAGAGAAAGTTGTAAGTTAGAGTTCAGGATTTTTGCTGTAATCTCACTTGTAAAGCTGCGTGCGCTGACTTTGAATGTAGGGTCCATGTTGGCCTGGAAAACCCGGCCCTTCGTCGATTTCGATGCCTGCCCAGAGTAAATCTTCAATCAGTCTTTCGGTGGCGCCGGGCACCAAACGTGTTTGATCCGTGTCCTCGATGCGCAGCAGGAATTTGCCACCCGAGTGACGTGCAAATAAATAATTGTAGAGCGCTGTTCGCAGGCCACCGAGATGCAGATAGCCGGTGGGACTAGGTGCGAAACGTACACGCACTTCACTGTGGAGACGACGTTGTGTGGCGCGCAGAGATTGCCTCAGCAATGTGGCGCGTTGCACATTTAACATTTTCAGTTAAAGCAACGGTAAAATGCAGTGCAGATAGTTTGTTTACATTTAGCTAATTGGCGCAAACCTATTTTGACGATGTGGCAACACCAAAACGAGTACCAAACAAGCAAGTACAATAGATCTTGCCTGCAAGCATATAAAAGAGCACCAATTGCCACCGCAAATCCCAACAGTTTAAATAGAAAATAATATTTGTGATATATAATTCATTTATTGTTTTGCATATTCAAGCTTAATTGTTATAATGGCGCTGATACAGCTGTTGGACAGCGGCACAACCGCTGATGTGCGTGCGTTGCCAGACTGTTCACTGCGTACCACGCATGCAGTTCTCTTCCTCTTCCATTGGCCAACGATTTCGCATAGCGTGCAACAATAAACGGCTCTTCAGAAAAATGGTTGGAACAACTTTAAGCGCCGAGCAAAAGAAACAGCTCATCACGCGCAACCTGCAGGAGACGCTGGGCGAGGACAAGCTCAACAAGGTGCTGCAAGAGCGTGACCTGAAAATCTACTGGGGCACCGCAACAACGGGAAAACCACATGTCGCCTACTTTGTGCCTATGTCCAAGATTGCCGACTTCCTGAAAGCCGGCTGTGAGGTCACCATTTTGTTTGCCGATCTGCATGCCTACCTGGACAACATGAAGGCGCCGTGGTCGCTGCTCGAGCTGCGCACACAGTATTACGAGCAGGTGATCAAAGCCATGTTGAGCTCGATTGGTGTGCCACTGGACAAGCTAAAGTTTGTGAAGGGCAGCGACTATCAGCTGTCCAAGGAGTACACACTCGACGTGTACAAACTCAGCTCGCTAGTGACCATACACGACGCGAAAAAGGCTGGCGCTGAAGTCGTTAAGCAGGTGGAATATCCGCTGCTCTCGGGTTTGTTGTACCCAGGACTGCAGGGCTTGGATGAGGAGTACTTGAAGGTGGACGCACAGTTCGGTGGTGTGGATCAGCGCAAAATTTTCACATTCTCCGAGAAGTATTTGCCTCAGCTCGGCTACGAGAAACGCATACACTTCATGAATCCCATGGGTGAGTCATCAGCTAATGATTTACATGATTTCATAATTTTGGATTGCTTGCAACCATTTTTTTGCAGTGCCTGGCTTGGCGGGTGGCAAGATGTCGTCGTCGGAGGAGGACTCCAAAATCGATCTGCTCGATTCGCCAGCCAACGTCAAGAAGAAGCTGAAGAAGGCTTTCTGCGAGCCGGGCAACATCGCCGACAATGGACTGCTCAGCTTTGTGAAGCACGTGCTGTTCTCTCTCTTCAAGGAAGGCGAGGGCTTTGAAATCAATCGTCCAACAGATAATGGTGGCGATGCCACATTCCTCAAATACGAGGAACTGGAACAATACTATGCTGACAATAAGCTGCACCCGGGCGATTTAAAGGCAGCTGTGGAGAAGTATATCAATCGTCTGTTGGATCCCATACGCAAGGCGTTCGAGACGCCTGAGTTGCAGTGAGTGAGCAGTTAATAGCATAATTAATGAACCTGGCTAAATGAATCTTTTTAATTTGCTAGAAAACTGACTGCTGCTGCTTATCCGCCACCAGCCAAGGTGAAGGCGAATGCCGCGCCAGCTGCCGCTGCTGGGGAGGAGGATGCACCTCATCGTCTGGATATTCGTGTGGGCAAAGTAATTGAGGTGGCCCGTCATCCGGATGCCGATACACTCTATGTGCTGAAGATCGATCTGGCGGAAGCGCAACCACGCACTATAATCAGTGGACTGGTCAAGTTTGTCACTATCGAGGAACTCGATCAGCGTCTGGTTGCTGTGCTCTGTAATCTGAAGCCCTCCAAGATGCGTGGCATCTTATCCGAGGGCATGGTGCTGTGCACCTCCAAGTAGGTTTCCATTGTATACATGCTGGGAGCTTTTCGTTAATTGTTGATCTTTGCAGCGCTGATCACACCGTCGTGGAGCCCATTGTGGTGCCTGCTAAAGCCGCTGCAGGCAGCCGGCTTGCCTTTGAAGGCTACAGTGGCACGCCCGATGAGCAGCTGAATCCCAAGAAGAAGGTGTGGGAGAAATTATCTGTCGATTTGAAAACCAATGCTGATGGCGTTGCCGTGTGGAAGGACAACTTCCTGCTGACAACGGAGGGCGAGCAATTGACTAGCAAATTGGCCAATTGTGCCATCAAATAATCGAATGTCCAGTGCACACCTGAGCTTTTGTAATACCCATACATCCACGCATAACTAAGCCGACAGTTCACAAGCAAATATTTCATTTTTACATTACTCTGCTTTTTATTATGTTATTGAATTACAAATGAAATAATGTTCATCAGCTATTTAATAGATGAGTACAATTTGAATTGGACTTTATGGCAGTACGATTGATTGAATTTGGACAAGCCATTTATATGGAAGTGTAGTTTTGTATAACATTGATTTTTAAAGTTTTCTAAATACAAATGAATTGCTCAATACCACTATTTGAGCAATGAGTACTATTTGAATTTTTGAACGAGTACTTTTTAAGAGCGCGTTGCACAACGATGCCAGCTGGCAGCGCACAGCTGATTGAGCTTTTGCTGTTGTACGCAAGTACTCCTTTCAGTTATCGATAACCAAGTCGATTGCCAACATATTGTTTTAAAAGTGTTTTGGCAACAGGTATAAAGTTAAAATTAAACGCGCAAAATGCCCGTGGTCGACGCGGAAGATTTGGCGCTTCTGCAAGCGAAGCAGCAGCAAGTGCGCAACATATGCATATTGGCGCACGTGGATCACGGCAAGACTACGCTGGCAGATTCCCTCGTGGCCAGCAATGGCATCATTTCACAACGCATGGCTGGTTTGTTATTATTGTTGTTGCTGCTGTGTGGCCTCGTATTTCGTGCTTATATGAAACTATTTTTTGTGCGGCAGGCAAGTTGCGCTATATGGACAGCCGGCAGGATGAACAGGAGCGCGGAATCACCATGAAAAGCAGCAGCATCTCGCTCTACTATCAGGACAACAGAAACGCCGACTACCTCATCAATCTTATTGATTCCCCCGGTCATGTGGACTTCTCCAGCGAGGTGTCCACTGCAGTGCGACTGTGTGATGGCGCCATTGTCGTTGTGGATGTCGTGGAGGGCGTCGGACCACAGACACGTGCCTGTTTAAAGCAAATCTACGAGGAACAGTTAAAGCCAGTGCTGTTGCTCAACAAACTGGATCGTCTGATACTGGAGAAGCAGCTAACGCCACTCGATGCTTACTTTCATTTGAGCCAATTACTAGAACAAGTCAACGCTGTGCTGGGCAGCATCTTCGCCTCCGATGTGCTGGCCAAAGAGGATATTAATGATAAGCAGAACTATGAGTCGGCGTTGGAGCAAGTCGATGACTCCGAGCTGTATTTCTCACCAGCCGCTGGCAATGTGGTTTTCTGCTCCGCCTACGATGGCTGGGCTTTTGCCGTCAGCGATTTTGCAGCCATGTATGCAGAACGTCTGGAAATAAAACGCTCAGAGTTGGAGCAAGTGCTCTGGGGTGACTTCTACTACAACAGCAAGAAGAAGACGGCTCAGCCTGGTGCACAGGAGAAGGTCAAGAAGCCCATGTTTGTGCAGTTTGTGCTGGAAAACATTTGGAGCCTCTACGACATTATTGCCATACGCAAGGACAAGGAGAAGCTGCCTCAAATAGCAGAAAAACTGGGTCTTAAATTAGCGGCCAGAGATCTGCGCGTTACGGATGTGAAACTACAGATTAAAACGGTGCTGGGCCAGTGGCTGCCCATCGATCGCAGCGTGCTTGAGATGGTGGTGCGTCATGTGCCGCCACCACATCAGATTAGCGAGGAGCGTGCCCAGCGTTTGCTCTACCCGGCCAATGTGGAGTTGAACACGCTGCCAGCAGCAACGTTGGCGCTCAAAGAGTGCTTTAAGAACTGCAATGCGCGCAGCGACAATGTGATTGCCTTTGTGTCCAAGATGACGCCGGTGCACGTCTCACAGCTGCCCCAGAATCGCGCCAAGCGACTCACAGATCAAGAGCTGCAGCAGCGACGCGACGAAGTGCGTCGTCGCATCGAGCAGCGCAAGCAGCAAAGTGAGCAGCAAACCCTCGACCAGCTAACGCAAGGCGTCGAACAGCTGAGCACGCAAGGTGACAAAGTGGAGGAGGCGCTAGCGGAGCCGACAGCCGAGGTGGCCGAGTACGAGTTCATCGCCTTTGCGCGTGTCTTTAGCGGCACCTTGCGACGTGGCATGCAGCTGTATAATCTGACGCCCAAACATGATCCACGCCAGCCCGCTCATCGTGTGGCTGATACTGCGCCCTATGCCAGCCAAGTGACCGTCGGTGAGCTTTACATGTTCATGGGCGGCGAGCTGCAACTGCTGGACAAAGTGCCAGCTGGCAATATTGTCGGCATTGGCGGCCTGGAGGCGCACATTGTTAAGACGGCCACGCTGAGCAGCACCTTGGACTGCAGCTCATTCAGCGAGCTGAGCATCATGGCCACGCCCATCTTGCGTGTGGCCATTGAGCCCATGCAGCCGCAGGATATGCCCAAGCTGGTCAAAGGACTCAAATTGCTTAATCAGGCCGATGCCTGTGTGCAGGTGTCGGTGGCGCCAACGGGGGAACATGTGATCACTACGCTGGGCGAGGTGCATGTAGAGAAGTGTGTGCACGATCTGGAGCAGAGCTATGCCAAGATCAAGGTGAATGTATCCAAGCCCATTGTATCATTCAGGGAGACCATTGTGCACGAAGCCACCGTGGATATGCTGAACGAGGCGATTGTGAAAACAGCAGACGACAAGGACATCAACAAGAAGATCGCCGTGCAGCAGACGCTCAACAAACTGGGCACGCTGCGTGTGCTCGCCGTGCCACTGCCAGAGGCGGCTGTGGCGCTGTTGGAACAGCACGCCAATGTCTTCAAGGTGAGCGGTAGTTAAGGGAAATATGCATGCAAAAAGCTGAGAGCTCTCTTTTTAGTTGAAGGTAGTAATTATGGTCAGATTGTAGGTTTATTTGTAGCTAGTAATCATGGACTATTTATATAACATATATATTTAATTAAAGCTTTTCGGTCATGAAATACGCATTTCTTTCAGCATTCTAATAAGCCAGAAATTCTGAATTATAAATACAATGCGCTTTTAACTAAAATGTTATTAATTCGGGTTGAATTTTGCATTATGCAAGAGTTTTTACAAAAAGCACTAATCGACGAAATCTGTTTTATAATTTCTTTGTAACTGTGGCAGAAACCTAGAAATTGAAAGACGGACATAAAGGCTTAAAACCTATGTGTTTGTTGATATAGCTCTTTATGTTTCGAAAAAATTCTGTAGCTTTGTATAGGCATTTATGAGTAACTTATCTATTGGTTATAAAGGGAAAGTGGAACTTTTTTAAATCGTTGTACTTTATCCCTTAAAAGGCAATTTGAGTTTGCTGCTAATTTTTTTTTATTCTTACAGGAACTTGCTGCCACGCCGCGTAATACGCTGTTGTCTGAGAAGTTCAGCACATTGCTGGCTTCGATTAAGAGTCAGCTTAACCTGGCGCTTACCGATTTGCAGTTGCATGGTTTGAGCAATCTCTCGACGGCTAAACTAGTGGAGCGCATTTGGGCTCTGGGTCCACGTAATTGCGGCACAAATATTCTGCTAAATCTCAGCGATTATGAACAGCCTGATTTTTGGTCTCCGCAGTCGAAGAGCTCGGATACAGATGTACGAAATACGAGCGACGCTCGACGGGATTTCAATAGCTCGCTGGTCAATGGTTTTCAGCTGACAACGGGCGCTGGGCCGCTGTGCGAGGAGCCCATGCAGGGCGTCTGCTTTGCGGTGCTCGAGTGGTCAGTGCAGTCAGAGGGCGAGGATCTCAATGCACGTGGATTTGGACCATTCTCAGGTGAGCTTTCTAAAAGGGTTTTATTATTGTCGTGTTCTTTTTAACTGACTTTTGTTGTAGGACAAGTATTGACGGCGGCCAAGGAGGTTTGTCGGCAGGCCTTTCAGAATCAGCCACAGCGTCTGGTGACGCCCATGTACAGCTGCAACATTGTCGTGAATACGGAAATGTTGGGTAAGTCGTCAATTCAATTCGATACTTCATCATTTACTTTATTTTGAAATTGATGGGTGGGGAAATTGTTGAAATTTATTCTTGTAAGCAGGATGCACATTAGTTCGACTTATTTATCAGCAATAGACATTTGCATAAGGAATAAGTTGGTCAAGTATTTTACGTATGCGCAATATTTAAAAATATTCATGGTTTCCGGTTTTCTTTTATATGTAAAGTACTTCCGGTGCTTGGTCTGTTAATTGATCATGATATCGCATGTAGTTAACAGCCGCTGCTACTAACAGAGTTCTGAGATTATCTGCTCTGATATTATTAGCAGTACTTCTTTTACAGTCCTCTCACTTAAGCTTTAGTAATGTTGCTAACAGATGCTATTCACTATTAACACTAGTCTGTTTCGCACTGCTGTTAAAGCGTTAACAGTGTTTGAAAGCAGTCCGTTCGCTTTCCTTTTGCAGTTTTTCCGCCAAACAAAAATTCGATTGCAATAGCATTTAGTATTTATTTAACTAAAGTGTATAAATAATTTATTACATTTGCATTTCGAATTCGCCGTAAACAGCAAGAAATTCATGATTTATTGAATTTCGTTGTCTTCCAAATGGTTTCACGTTGACAATTTGATGTGTTTTCCGTTTTTAATTATCTACTAGTAAATGCAGCTTAGCCTAACATAAATAAGCAACTAAATATATGTATGTATATGTATATTATTTTCATTCTGCAATAATTTAAATGTTTTTCTGCGAATTTCTTGGAACTAAACTAAATATTGTTTTTTTTTTGTTTGTTCTTTTGCTTTGTCGTGTTGCAAATATGCTTTATAATATGTTATTAAATTGAGGCCATGCTTGGGTTACATGCAAAACAAATTAATTAAACAATTAGTGTGGGCGGGACGTGGGCGCGTAATTGTTTAATTAATTCGTAATTGTTCAATAAATAGAAAATACGTACGAGTATTATGTTTAAATTAAAAAGAGACGATCCAATTGAAGATCGGAAAATGCCATTTCAAATGCTTAGTGCTTAATGCTTAAGGTGCTTAACAGCTAAATTGTAAGTACGTTGCGTTACGTTACGTTACGCGACGCGATGCGATGCGATGTTACGTTACGTAACGTAAAACCGCCTCTCACGTAGTCGTTGAACTCGCTAGCCGAGATTCGAATGCCATGCGATCCTCGCCCGCGATCCGTTTTGCTTCAGTCACAGTACGTTGTTTTTTCTTTTAATGCAGCTTAAATGCCAAAATTTCCGTAGTAGTTCGCTTCAAAATTTTGTGCTAGAAAAAATTTAACTACTCTAGTGCCTAATCCCAGACAATGGTCTGCTGAAACTCCAGCACACGATCCCAGGGAAACTCGGGTTCGATGTCCTCAAAAGCCGCATCCAAAGCACGCTTCACGCGGCTCGACTCAGGCAACGTCGTCAGCTCCGCAGGCGATTCGCTCAGCTCCGCAGTTGAGAGCCGAGTCCGCCTGGAGCGTGGTGCGTGCCTCCAGCTCATCGCTGGCCTGTGTGCTGCTGCTGATCAGTGTCTGGCCGTCGCGCTCCTCGGCGGCGGCCTCAATTGGCGGCGCCTCGCCGCGTCGCTCATTGTTGCGGCCGTAGTTGCTGCCGGGGAAGCCGCTCAGGCTGAACTGATCGGGTCGAAAGTTGGGCGAACTGTGTGTGTTGTGTGTGCTCTCCGGGCGATTCAAATACTGATACGAGCTGCCACCGCCGCCATTGGCAAACGTTTGATCCTGCGGCTGATAGTTGGCGCTGATGGCCGAGCTGCCGCCCGCTTGGCTGCCGCTCGAGCCGCCGCCATAGATGGGTCGGCCATAGCTGTCCTTCTGGCCACCGCCGCCGCCAACGCTGGGGCGGTAGAAGGGCTTCTGCAGCTGGTAGCGCTTGGGCGGCTGTGCGCTCGGCTTGCGCACCGAGTAGCCGGGCTTGACGCACATCATGCCAAAGACGCGAATGCCGGGCACGCTGGCGTACGTGGGCTGATCATGGGCCATGGGTCCCTCTGTGAAATGGGAGGAAATGAAGATTAGCGCAATGTGGCAAGTGGCTTGCAGCTGTTAGACTCACCCATCTTGAAGTGATCGGGACAGCGACAGATGACGAGATAGTGCGATTTGCCGGTGCGTGTGTTTTGCAGCGCCAGCAGCGACCAATCCTTGGGCGAGCGGCACTCGCGCATTTCCGTGGTCGCCTCGCAGGTCTTGGCCAGCGTGATTGCCTGTTGGTGAGCCAGAGCGTTATAACATAGCTGTGTGTGAGGCTGTCTAGACGGCTGCCAATTAGACATTCACTTGATGGCGATGGCGACGGCGGCGGCGGCTTTGGCCACTGGGCATCAAAGAAAGTTAAGACTGTCGTCGCTGCCTTCTCATTGACTGCTCTAAACTTGGCTTGCAGGCTGACTGACATTATCCCTGGCGCTGCCTAACGCCCGCTGCCATTCTTCCTGACTGCCTCTAATGCTAGATCTGCTGTCTGCTGCTCTGCTGTCTGCTGCTCTATATGTCTGCCTGCCTGGCTGCCTGGCGAACTCTCGCTATTGTCTGTGTGGCTATCGTTGATCGTGGCGCAAATTGAAAGTTGGCATGCAATCGCGCGCGCTGCGGACTTGACTCGCTTTTGTGGCGGACAAGTAGCTGTCACTTACACCAAGGCCCCAAGCGGGTGGTTCAGGTTGAGGTTGAGGTTGTGCCACATTAGCTAAACTGAGCTTGGCACGTCAATTGCGCCTGCCTGATCCCCTTTCAATTGCCACGACATGATTGTCCTTTAACAGATTTTTCGTGTTGGCCGCAGTAGCTGTGGCAAGTGCTGTCAATAATTTGATTGACTTGCGGCGCTCTTTGCATGTTCTGCCCGACATTTCCTTTCGCCCGCTGCTGCTGCTGCTGCTGCTGCTGCTGCTGCTCTTGGCTGCCATTCAGGTTAATGTGGCCTGGTCGGCTGCAGTTTGTTGCAGTTAGTTAGTTTGCCCAGTTGCTGTGCCAGTTTTTATAGCTATTTGTCGCTTCTCACTCTCTCTCACCGCCTGTCTGTATCGTCGCTCTCTTTCTAGCGTTTAAACGCATTTTCATAATTTGCCAGCGCTGCTGTGGTACAGTTCCGGCAAGACATTGGATCGGAGGCAACAACAAGTGTGGCATTCAACGGTACTCTCTTGTACAATTATGCAGCACAACACACACATGCCACATGCCTCTGCAGTCGCCCCCACGCTGCAGCCTGCACCTGTCGCCCATTAAGCTATTAAAATTGTGCTTTATTATTTAATTCACATGAAGTTTTCCATTTTTTGTCTTGTTGTTGTTGGTCAGCTTGCAGCACTTATAACTCAATTAAACGCTAATTGACTACGTGACTTGGCCACACACAACCTGATGGGGGGCGGGCGAGAAGTGGGGGGAGAAGTGGAAGCTTTGTTTCACTGTTCGCGTATCCTTCGAGGAAATCTTGTTTGGCAATCTAAACAGTTTCCAGCTGGGATCTCGCTGGTCGTGCCCAGCTAGCGGATCTATCATTGGGTACCAATTACTTTGATACGAATTTACCAATGCACTGACAGAATCTGTGTACAAACATATTGTGATTGGATCGCGCAGAGCAGCCATAAGATCGTATTGCAGTTCGATGAAGTAGGGTCGTAAATCGTTGCGATCATTAAGTTCAAGTTGATGACTTTGCCGGAAATTGTTGCAATAATGCTACTTTTATGCTTCACCGAATTTATTGCTAGTTTATTGGCCTTTTTCTATCTAATTTTGATGAGCTATTGAGCCACTTTATTTATTCTAAATTGCAATTGTTATAGATCAACACAATCTGATAGCTAGTAAATAACTACGCTCAAATCTAGCTCAAATGAATATTCAAAAAGTATGCAATTTATTCTAAAATAATGTTGATGCTGCGCTGTCTTCATATAAACTTCCCTCAGCCTGCTGAATTCAATTTCTTTTTCAGAAACGAGTCCGTCGCAGTTGTCGCATTCGTTTCGCTGAGTGTAACTTTGTCTGTTTGGTTGCATTGCACGCCCCCTACTGTTAGATGGCAGATTGAAGAACCGATCTTGACTTACCTTCTTCTTATTATCACCGACCAATTTGGTGGTGTGCTGATCATCCTCGTTGAGACTCGCCGAGCAGGGATCACGATATCTGCAAAACAGGGAACAGCAAAGAAAGACAGATTGGGTTTAGTGTTTAGCAGCTGTCTCCTTGTCTTTCTGTCAGTCTGTCTGCTTGTCCGCTCGGTTGGGAGGCACTGTCTGACTGTCTGACAGTGCCTGGTTGTTGCGGTTGTTGCTCACCTTGATGGACAGGCGCACAGCGGTTGGGTGTAGTTGAGTCGCACATAGACAGCGTTGCAGACCTGCTGGATGGCGCACTCGGGCAGCAGATAGATGTGTTGATTGTGTGGATAATAATGATATTTGGTGGGCTTCGCTGTCGCCGTTTTCTGCAAATAGAGTTAGAAAATCAGATATCAGCACCACTCAAAGGGAACTCTAATTAAACTAAACATTTTATTGCTGCAGCTCGTTGCGTGGGCTTGAGGCGACTTCAACTTCAACGTCAACTTCAACTCCAACTGCTCATTGCAACTGCGATTCCGACTCGCTTGTCAGTTTCAAATATTTGCCTCGCTTTGAGCTTGTTTGTCTCCGCTCGTTGGCTCTCTACGAGCCGTCTAAGTGTGGCCAACGCACATATTTATTCTGTCCGCTAGCCGAGTGGCGAGTGTGTGTATGCGTGTCTGTTGTGTTGCTCTTGGCAAGTGCGAAATTGACGCTCAGTTGCAGACGTAACTAAACAGTTTATTTTTCATTTCTTTGCCTTTATCATTTTTTTTCCTTTTTTTTTTAATAACAGTGGACAAGGTCCAGAGTCTAAATTGAAAACGGTTAAACGCAATAAAGGCACAAAGCAAAGATACATCTACTCGGCGAGCTGTGGCTGCAACTTCAACTTCAACTTGAGCTCTGCATTCAAAATAGTGTTTGCAGCAGGTTAATGGCAAACGAGACCCTCACATAATGCCACAAATTGCTTGACTGCACTCGCTCTTGCCGCTGACGCTGTGAGCGGAAGCAAGGGCAACAAAAATGAAAAGTTATTAAGAAATTGATGCAACAGAAGGAAGCACGTGTGTGTATGTGTGTATGTGTGTGTGTTACCCTTGGCAAATGCCAAACGCACATCACTCCATCCACTCTTAGTCTCGGTCTTAGTCTTGGCTTACTTCTTGCTCTTGCTATTTACTTGGCAATTTGTGCGAAAGGCGAACCACAGTCAGCAGTCGCAGTCTGCTGTCTGCAGTCCCATCCCAATTGCCAGACCCAACCCAGTTACATCGCCCCGTCACTTCCTTTCCATAAATGCCAGCCATTTCCCAGCCATTGCCAACTTTTCCTGCGCCATCCAGCAAAACTTTCTAAATATATTCCCCATTCGCTCTCCTCTCTAGCTACGAATCGTATTTGTCGTCGTCATCAACATATTTCTATGGCCTTTTGCGCACTTTTGTTTTGTTTAGCTATTTAAATGTTCTCAACTATTTTTCTTTTTTGCGCACATTTTATTTATTTTTTTTCAATTTGCTAGTTTTGTGTTGTGCCCTTTTACGCTTGGCAGCTATCACTAACAAATTAAATAATCACTGGGTTCGTGTGTGCGTGCAAAAGAGCGCTGGGGAGTTAAGCTGCAATTAATTGAGCAATTTAATTATAAACAAAGAGCAGGTAAAGTTAGGACGGCAAAGTGCTTCCCCTTCTCACAAACGTTTTCTCGTGTTGCCTTGATGATAATTGAAATAACTCTTCCAACCGCTCGATGAATTCAGCACATAAATATAGGTTAGTTGTAAAATTGGTTTAACAACAGTTTGAAGAATGAGCATAGGGAATGATTGAGCAACATATCGAAAGTCAAAAGATGTAATTTCTCCAATTTATCTTCAAAGCAATGTTTAAGAAAATACTAAGAACTATTTGTTCCTCTGCATTAGCAGAGAACTCTATTTAATCTACAATCGGAAATAAATGCACAAGTAAACTTCAAATAGAATGCAAACTTTCATTGGCAGGAGAGCCTAATCCACAGATCGATTGTTTCGGCAACAGCTTAAGCTGAGAGCGTCACAATTGAAACTGTTTAACATTACTCATACGCCATGTTAGCTGTCATTGTCAAGCGAGCTGATTGCGAACTTTTAGTCGAACTCGTGTCAAGTCAACTTAACTCGAGCTGAAGTGAAGTGAAGTCAACTCTTACTCGAGTTTGTTACCAATTTTCTTTACTAATTGTAGCCTTGTTGGCTTGTTGGCTCCTTGCTACTTAGCACATAATTGAAGTTAACTTCTTCAGCTCAGACGGACGGACGGACGGACAGAGGGACGAGTGTTTAGCTCTTGTTGCAGCTCTTCACCCAGAAAACAGCGCTTCCCATGCCAATCATTTGCATTTGGTTTGGCCGTGTTCTGTTGCAGTTGTGTTTTGTTTGGCAGCAAAACGATGTTGCATCCGCCAGTTGGTCGCCGTCTTCCTCTGCTGCTGCCTCCGCAGTGATTTACACTGGCTTGGCATTATTATTGAGTTTGAGTTTGGCTTTGGTTGTGCTGGGCTGTCTTGCTGGCAGTCAGCTGTTTGTCGCATCTGTTCAAATGCGCAACTGTCGCCTTATCGCATTGTTCGCGGCTCCGAGAGTTGCGCTTTGCTAACTGTCTAGCTGCCAGACTGCCCGCCAGACTTCTGTCCTGACTGCCTGCCTGACGGTCTGACTGCTTGCCTGTCTCTTTCACTTTGGCTAAGTACATTTTTAAATATTTACCATGTTGTTGGACAAGCGAACTGCCAACTGGGCTCAGTGGGGCTAAAGAAGCTGCCTTAACTAGGCTTCAGTTCAAGGAATTTTCCACGAATTGCAAATTAAAGCGTCGCGTCGCGTCCGCTTGCATTTTTTTTCATGTCT
This sequence comes from Drosophila siamana, assembly GCA_035047445.1. Taxonomy (NCBI): domain Eukaryota; kingdom Metazoa; phylum Arthropoda; class Insecta; order Diptera; family Drosophilidae; genus Drosophila; species Drosophila siamana. The sequence continues at coordinate 68,488 of JAWNPP010000109.1, read as the reverse complement.
TCTCCGTCGCCGTTTATCGTTCGACATGGCACAGGTTAAAGTTCAGGCAGTGGCAGTTAGCCCTACCACGCGGCCCCGGCTGCCCCTTCTGCCCTCTCTCTGCCACACTCCACTTCTTCCGCTTATTCTTGCGCCGGCCACCCAGTTGCCCCCACTCGAAAATCGTGTTTCTGGGTGCTCGCAGAAGCAGCAGCAACAACAGCAACTACAACAACAACAGCGGCTACCTTTCCGTTTTGTTGTTGATTTTTTTTTCTCTGCGTCGAGTGTTGAGCGCGTCTCGCCTCATGGAGTGGCACGACCTTATGTTGCATTGCCCGTTGATGCTTTTCGAGTGCCATCATGAATTGCGTTTTGATTGAAAAGAAAGTGACATTTCCGCTGATTTCTATGCCGCGTTGCTGCCTCGAACTCTAGCAGTTGTTGCAGTTGCACTTGCGTTTTACTGTCGTTCTTGTTGATTTCGCGCAGCACAAATTTTTGCTGTTTGTTTAGTTCTGGCTGGCTTGCTTGTTGTATGCCACACGTGCAGCGCCTCAAATGAAGTGTCAATTATGCCGAGTCCGCTGTTTGCCAAAAAACTTTCGACAGCTAATTCTTGGCATGTTGCAACACGTGTGTGTGTGTGTGTCAGTGGCTGCAATTATGCATGCCACATACTGCAAAAAAGTAAATAGAAAACACAGAGGTTCGAAAGCACAATTCTCGCTATCAATGCCAAAAATGTATCGATGAATTGCGCCATTCTTTGAAAATTTATTTCTATTCTCAGCTATTGCCTAAAAATTTTGCTTGAAGAGTAATTTAATCAGTCTTGATTTGTCAATTATTTGTCATTATTAAGCATAGATCTCTTGTTTCATCCTAACAGTTTGACAGCTAGAAGTTGAACAACATCTTCGCAGCTTTATTTCCAAAGGACTTTTGCTCCAATCGACTTTGTCTGGAGCTACTCTAATTTATAAACACTATAAGGTTTTGTTTTTGCCTTACGATCGCCAACTTAGCGCTTAGGGAAAGTAAAGCTGTCGCTGAGTTATGGAAATGTTTGTGATTTCGCCTTGAGCTGATTAGCCGTGGCAATCGACCATTAAATCGTCTAGCTTTTTTTTTTTTTTTGATCGACTCTGGGTAGAATGTGTTGCCCTTGCTGCTTGCGCTAAATGCATATTTTATCCTTGTAAACTTCTCACTTTCCATGACGTGTTTTGCTTCGGTCTCTGCCTGATTTATGCCAACAGCACAAATTTACTTTTAATGAGCGAGAGCAGCAACAACGGCTGCTGCTAATGTTAAACGCATGTAACTGACAGCGATGTCAGAGCTGAGATACTCTCAGCATATTGTGTATCTGTAGCTGTATTTGTATCTGTTTCTGCAATATATCGTGAGCAGCTGAGAGATGCAAAGGCGAAGGCGAAGGCGAAGGCGAAGGCAAAGGCAAAGGCAGCTTGTTATTCAAATTGGCGCTGGCGTAAATGTTGCACGGCGAAAAAAAGCTGTTGATTCAATGCAAATTTGTATATAAAGTCAAACACGATTGGGGGCATGCCACAGAGTCGCGCCCCCGTCTCGTCTGCTCGTCGCCACGGAGATAGCTGAAGTGACTTTCTGTGTTGCCGCTCGTGGCGCAATTAATAAATAATTTTCATTTCATTTTCATTTGTAATTTGAAATTTGATTTAATTACGTGAAAGTCGGAACTTGTAGAGCGTCCCACTCATTCACTTTGGGTTGACTTTTATAGTGAAAAAAAGAACGGAAAATTAGTTGTTATTATATGTATGTGGCTCTTGTTGTTGTTGGAGTTGTTGTTGGAGTTGCTCTGCTTGTTGTATATCACTTGTATTTTTCTTTGAAGCGCTTTTTATTTGTTATTTAATTTGATGCGTCAAGTGAAAATGAAATTTTGTTGTGCGGCCTTAAGTGTCTGTTTGTCTCTCCGTCTCTCAGTCTCTCTGTCTGTCTGTGTGTGTGTTGTGAATGGTTTATTTAATTGTTGTTTGGAGCCAAGTTCTTGTCGGTGCTCGAGTTGTTGTTGTTGACGTTGTTGCTGCTATTTAAAGAGCGTGAAATTTCAAGTAGATTGCCGCCTCACGATGTTGCTGCTGAAGCCAGCTAAAAGCTACCGAAAATCTCATTTAGCATTAAGATTTGGCTCGTTGTTGTTTAGTTGTCGTTGTTGTTGCCGCTGTTGTGCACACACATTTCACTTGAGTCAAAGTTGTTATGTTGTTAACTGTAGTTTCTCATGCAAATCCACGCAATTCATTTGTTTGTTTGCTTTCAATGTTGCTCTTGGCTCGTTGCTGCTGCTGCTGCTGCTGCTGCTGCCGCTGCTGCTGCTGCTGTTGTTTGCTCAACGCTTTTTCCGGTTTGTTGCCCATTGATAGTCATCGCAGCAAAAGCCCAGTGCAACACAGCACAACACAGCTCAGCACAGAGGAGAGCAGAGCTTCTCTTTGGCCACTTTATGGCTCTGACCGCGGGGCGTAATTAAAATGTTCAATAAATCGCCAGGTGATGATGCTGCTGCTCAACCGCTGCTTAACGCCAAGTCACGCTGAGTTCAAAGGGCAGAGACTGCTTCCTGGAACAGCAGCTAGACACAATCACGAAGAGAGCGCAGTAATGCGATCTGCTTCAGTTGCTGTCGCTTTTCTTGCTCTTGTCGCTGTCGCTGTCGCTGTCGTTGTTGTTGCTGCTGCTGTTGCTGCTGCTGCTGTTGCTGTCTCTGCGCCTGCGTAACTGATATCCATCTTAAGCGGCGTTACATTTTTCCTGCGCTATACACATATTTATCTTATAGCATTTTGCCATTTTTGCCCATTTTATTTTCCCATTTTTTTTTTTTTTTTTTTTTTGTGTGCACTCTGTGCATAACTTGTCAAACAACAAACAAAGCCGGATGGGCCAGCTCCAAGTTGAGTGGCGAGGCCAAACCCAAACGCAGCATGTTGCAGCTTTGGTCAGCTGCAGTTGCAATTGCCGCTGCTGTTGCTGTTGCGGCTGTGATATAAGTGTAACAACGCGTTTCATAAAAACTCGCCCAGTGTCTGGCTTCGTAAGCGTTTGCGAAGATTGCATCAAATGCTGCGCTAAACACAGCGCACAACAACAAGAGCAACAAGTTCAGCACTCGAGGTTGCCGTGGCTGAGCGCGGGGCAGCTGCACAGCAATTACATTATTTTTACTTGCAGGCGGCAAAACACAAAATTGAATAATCCCAATGTGCAACGTGCAACTAGCAAAAAGGGGCAGCCGCAGTCGCAGTCGCAGCCGCATTCCAGCCGCCTGGACTCGTGTTCATAATTGTCGCCAAGTTTGCGTTTGCGGGAAGCGCAGTTGCTGCTGCGCTTAACGTGTCAAGTGCAACAAGTGTGGCAGCAACACCAACAACACCGCTCTACAGAGCCACGTTAATTTGTTCTAATTTGTTTCTAATGCCATTGCTGCGGTATTTTTGTGACTTGTCATAAGCTGTCGCGGTTGCCGTTGTTGCCACCAATGTTGCGGCCGCCTCGGCTTGGACTTCAACTTGGTTTCGTGTCTAATGCGCAGTGCCGTAATATTTTTCTTTATGTTTAGTACTTACATATTACTCTCGTCGTGTTGTTACACGTACTTTGTGTGTTCTGCTGTTTGTTGTCTGTAGTCGCCACACCGTTGTTGGCCGAGTTTATTGTTCTAGTTTAGTCCCCTCCCCTGCCGTTGCTTGCCTTGCTTGCCTATCGCTCGGTAGCTCTATTAACCGTTCTTTCGGGTGCCCACTCTCTGCTTGATTTTTGGGTTTGTTGAACTTTTAATGAGTTTATATGGTCAGTATTATATGATCTTTAACGAGCATTCGAGCTTACTCCACTTGCATTCGACTCCGGGCATCGAATGCGTTCCTCTAATGATCGTCTTTTACTGCCAGCCACGATCAGCAACGAAGAGATGCTTCATGCCCTGATCATTGAGCTCTTGTGGACTTTGTCGACATTTATTTTATGCCCTAGAATTTAGTTTACTTCCTGCAGCAAAGACTTCAAATTATCTCTAGATTTTTGGTATATTGATCTTGTCTTCCTAAATTTACTTTAGTGCTACCTTTAGAACGATTGTAACTTGATGAACTCGTTCTTATAACATAACTGGGACGTAGCTCAAAGTATCGCTTAACTATAATAATTGTGATTGGGCGCATGTGGCTAAGATTACTTAATATTGTCGCTTGCATAATTGCAGATGCTGTTGTCTGCAATTAATGCAATAATCGCTCAGCGGAACTCCTGATGCCTGTCATATGGCCAATGCATTCAGGTTAGAAGTGCAAATCACGAGCGATTAAACTGGTTAAATGTGACTATGGGTGCTAAATTGATGGCATGCTTTTGATGTTATGTCATAGGCGCTGATTGCGTTTTAAACGTGCATCAATCATTTGTAATTTGTGCATAGAAAACTATCGGTAAAACGCTACCTACTATCGATGAATTGATATTTGGAAGCATATTTCAAACAATTAATTCCGTATGCCAAAAGTTAATCTATTATATTGTATATATGTGATTATTATATTGTATATTGTATATATTGTATATTTGTGATTAGCGCGATCTATCGATAAATTGCTACTATCGCTGTATTGCTATTCTGAAGCATTGTTTCATGCATTCCGCATGACAATTGGTTTCAAGTTTATCTATTTTACAAAATAGTTTTGCATACTCTGAGAAAATTCAAATTAGAACGTAAATACATCCCTTGTAATATTGGCCGAGCATTGGTCCTTTGTAGTAACATGCTACTATCGCTGAACTGCTATTTACTATAGATGCATAGTTCGATTAGTTTGAATTTATCTCGTGTAATTGCTCACGATAATTGGCTTCAAATTAATCTATTATTCGACATATTTTTGCTTACTTCGAGCGTGAATCCCTTTGAATATTGCTTAGCCTTTCACATTCATTCAGCCATGAGTGCGAAGCACTCTCGTCGACAACCACAACTATCGATTAGAGTTTGCCGGCTCACTCCAATTGTTTGCCAAGTGGTCTACTTTCAGTTTGGACAGCCGACAATGGGGCTATTGATAGATGCTTAAGGTAACGCTACTGTCTAGTTAGCGTTAACAGACTCACTTTCTATAGACCCATTCTGCATTGGAGCGTCACAGTTATTTGCTCGTTAGACAAATTCACTTAAAAAGCGGACTACGTACACACATATCTATACATCTATAGGCCACTCAGTCTGGTCTGCTGGTCGTTTACCCCAAACAAAAGGCGGACCCCGAAAAAGAAAAAACCGCAAAACGGTCAAAATGTTTACATTTTGTTTTCAACGCTAATACACGCACACATGAAGCTTAACGTAAACATCGTACTCACTCTCAGTGCTCTAAGCTGGTCTTTGTTGCTATTGCTTATTTTATATTTCTAAAGATTTCGGCCAGTTTAGGAGTTTAAAGCGTCAGCTCACGTACTCGCGTTGTGGTTAGATTGCTTCTGATGCTGTGTTGTGCTTACCTGCGAATGGAAATGGAAATGGAAGTAAAGAAAGCGAAATTAGTTGCCAGAAGTTATAAGCGATAATCGCAACAATAATAGCAAACAAGAAATGGATTTCAACAAATGGGTAATATGTACACATCTGGATTTGTTTTGTCCGCCGATTCGCCATTTAAATAAGCCATCAACTTTCTACAAGTTGCAAGCGGACAGCATTACTGGCAATTTCAGGTCCATTACTTTTGATCTTGCCAAAGAAGCCGCAGCAGCAGCAGCAGCAGCGGCAAGCAGCAGTTTTCAATTAGACTCCGACCGTCCCCCCCTCATACATATAAACGTTTCCTTTAATTTGCTGCGCCTAATTATTGCATTTGTTTTCGTTGTCTTTTGTCTTTTGTCCGTCGCTGGCATGGAATTGGAATTTCTTTTGGCATCTCTCTTAACTATGCATAGCATTATAACTTGTATTGTGCAGTTCTTCAGCTGGAGCTGAGGCAGCGTTTGGAGGCCTTGAGGCCAACACTTTCTTCATTGGACTTTCTTTAGATTTATCTTTTTTACAGCTTGGCGACGACGACCCGCGGCAAGCTTGTTTTCAATGCTTTTGTTTTGCAACGTTGCCGCAACATGGGTCGCGCTTGGTTTTTCGCATCGCATCGCATCGCATCGCTTGGCATCGCGCTTTTCCAACTCGAATGAAGCGTCGAAGAAAAATGTGCGTTAATTATGGGAGTGCCTGCGGTGCCTTGGGTCTAATGTCTCTATATCACTGGGTTTTGCTTCAACTATTTAAACAGTTGCCGCGCATAAAAACAACACCGCGTCTCTTTCTCTGTCGGCATTATAAAGTCGAGAAGTTGACCTTTTTCTTGTCCACACCCAAAGGCTACTGCTGCCATTAGAGATGGACACTTGTGGCTTAAAGAGCGATTTGAGCGAGTTTGATATTAAATTCGAATACGTCTACTGTATTTTCTGGTTGGCAGTTTTATAGTAAACTATTCTAGGTGTCTTTAAATACAATTTGGCAGACAGTAGCTGTTGATTTTATGACTAATGTTTACATCCGTTGCCATTTAAAATGTGTTCTACTATAAGAAAACAATCGAGCTTTATCTCTAAGTATTAATATAAAAGTGAATGTGATTTTTGAGCTCATTTTACGAATTTGTTCAACAGCAATCAGCTTTCGAATATGATATTCAAGATCACTCTACAATTTCCAATTAGTTCAGCTTGCAGTACATAAAATGAATATATTCAGCTCAGATCAGTTCAGCCAACAAACATTAAACATATCGATAGAGCATAATATGCAAATCAAGATCAACAGAGATGCATTTCACACGTATTACTTTCACTAAACCACATTTGGCTGGCGTCTCACGCAAGCAGTGGGAAGCAGGACACGAGTTTGTCTCTGTCTCTCTCTCTCTCTCTCTCTCTCTCTCTGTCTCGGGTAGCGACACCTCAATGGATTTGACCGGCATGCAACATCACAATCTGTTTGCTCGACGTCGTCGAATTCGTCACAGTCCTTTGTCTCAGTCGTGACCGCAGACTGTGGCGAATTTTCACAGTTCACTTTGCAGTTGTTGGGGGCGTTGAGTTGAGGTGCGGTGAGCTGAGGTGCGGTGCGGTGCGGTGAAGTTACCTGCAATTTGCGACAAATTCTGTACACAAATTTCACTTGGCAATAACTAAGTTGGTCTGGCAGCCATTTGTGGGCATTTTGTACGGCTTGTAACCTCAATTTGCATTTCGGTTTTTGCAGTTCGACAAATATGGCCAAAGACAATTTTGTGTCTGGGTATCAAGCGAAGAAGATGATGATGCTGATGATGAGAGTCAGCGAAAGGGGGTGGAAGTGGAAGGCAGTCGAGAGATTGTGATTGCTATTGGCATTTGGCATTGGCATTGGCAGAGGAATTGTGGCCAAGCTCAACCGTTTTGATTGCTGCATGTAGCAAGCAAATGATAGAAAACGGATAGTTGAGTTGAGTTGAGTTGAGGGTTAACAGTAAATCAATTGGCAGCAGAACGTATCTAATAGATACGTGCACACATACACAAACACACATGGCCAAGATACATCAGCATTTACAGCTATCAATCATAATTAAGTGTATGATAATCAACAATGGTCAGTCAGCATTATGGCTGCATCCCAGCAAGACACACACCTAGAGATAAAACGAAAGAGAGACGAGAGAGGAGAGAGGAGAGGAGAGAAGGCAGAGGTAGAAGCCGGAGTTGGACTCGGTCATTGTTCGTCTTCGTCTATTATTAGAGGCAATCATAAAGAGCCGCGTCTCTGGCACCGTTATGCAGGTTAGCATAACTCCGACTCCGACTCCGACTCCGACTCCGACTTTGACTGCGACTCCAACTCTGACTTCAGCAGAACCAGCAGCTTGCAAAGCAGCCTCTCTCATTGTCTCGAGACATTGAAGTCGACCTCATCTCGTATGCAAACGCAGCCAGTTGCATTCCCGCACTTTGAGATACAAATACAGATGGAGACTGCGAATTGTTGTTGGTATGCCAACGAATTTAGCACGCTAAGCAGAGCTCCACGCTGCTGTTGCAGCTTTCATTTTGGACCAGGTGACAGCCAGCTATGAGTAGTCGTTGTTCGCTTCCCCAGCCCCTGCCCCTGCTCCTGCCCCTGCCACTGCTGTTGCTGTTGCCTGCCACTCGCTGCCACATTAATTTATTAGTTGCACTTGCAATTGCTCTCATGTTGCTGTTGTGTGTAAAAGATACGCAAACATTGCGATACTTTTGCCTACACCTCTCTGCTCTTCTGCTTCTCTGCACGCCGCGCATAGTTGTTGTCGCCTATCAAATTACGATTGCAACAGGGGCATGCCACATGCCCAGCACTGAAACACTGAAATCTCTGGCATTCTGCGTAGCGACTGCCTTGTTAAATTGATACAAAAGTTTATGCGTTGCTCTGCGCGCTAATCATGAAGTTGCATTGGCATTTGCATGAGTTTACACGGCTTGCAATTAATCAGCTTTTACATTAATGCAGCTGAACTTTTACCGCTGGCGAAAGCCACTGCAACAGACTTTTCTGTGAGACTGTGTTTATGGAAAAAAGTCTAGCATTATGTTTTGGATTCGTATATCGTTAAAATTGTACGACTAGCATTAATAACCTTTGGCTCAGCTTAAAGGCAGCGAAAGCAATTGCAATTAAGTGCTTTACGGGAGTTTGTGTCGGCAATACAACGCTTGATTAGCTCTAAAGTTTGTGGCTAGACTAGAAAGGAAATGTAATTTTTATGCACATATCACGATGTGTATTTCATGTTGTTTGAAAAAAAGTTCTCATTAGCTGAGTTTGACTGCCGAGAGCAAAGTTTAGCTGGTCGAAAGTAGCTGCAGATTCATGACGATAAATCATATCAAATTCTAAATCACAGTTCGCTTGAATTTTTTTAGAAACAATCGATATACGCTTTAGCTTTGTTTAGAGCTTTGTCTTTTTAATGTAAGACTGCCGAGAGCAAATCTTGACTGATCGAAAGTATCTATAGATTCATGACTTGGATCCATTTAAGTCTAAATTGTAAATTCATTGAAACAAGATATTCTTTTTTGTTTGCGTAGACTTATGACAAGATGAAGCTTCCATAAGGTATCTAATCACAACCCACACTGATAATCATGTCAAATGCGCCACTCATTAGTTGCGCACATTAGCAGAGCTTGTTCCTCCACATTTTGTTTAATGTGTTCACGCTTTGTCTTTATCACCATAACGAGTGCCGCATGAACCTCGACTGCGTTTTACAACTTTGTTGCGCCTGTCCATCATAGACATATCGTTGGTTGCAGAAAATACGAGCAGAATATCCAATGTGGATGTATCTATCTGTCCAGTGCAAAATTCGCTCATTAATTTTCGCGGTCTGCTCGCCCAGCGTCTGACATTGATTGAAGATGCGGTCGTGTTATGCTGCCATGGGAACCACATAACTAATCCAAGTCCTGCCGAGTGCCAACTTCCAACTTCCAACTGCCAACTTATAGGCTGCCAATGAAGAAGCAAACTCATCTCCCGTATGGATGGATGATTAATAAAATCGCCGGCCGTCTGTGGCAAGCTTTCCATTTTCCATATGCTGCCGCAACCCCGTTGAACCCAATTAGTATTGTTGTGGCAGCGACTCTGGTTTTGTGGTCGCTTCTCCTTTGCCAAATGACACATGGATTTCCATTTCAATGAGACAGACGGCCTAAAGGCGGCTGCCACGCCTTCCGCACACGCTTTTAGCCCACAAACTTTTGCTTTTTACGGCCAGGCGAAGCAATTGCCCAAAATATGATGGGAATGATAAACTTCGATGACTTTATGATACTCGTTTTAGTCGATCGATGGAGCGGGGATTGCGGGGGCTTCAGTCAGCTGGGGAGGAGCTAGACTCCTCTTTTTCTTTATTGTATTGCATTGTATGTGGTTAGAAAGCGCATTTTTCTGCCAGTCTGTCTGCCTGCCTGGCTGGCTTTAGACTGGCCATAATTGCCCAGTTTGCCATGTACCCTTTTTGCACCATTTGCTGTGGGTTCCATGTTGCCACTTACCAAGAGCGCGCTGCAGCCTGTGTCTGCTTCTTGCCCCCGTCTACGTTTTGCTAGTTGTAGTTTTGCGGCTTTTGTCCATTTTTGTTTTGGACTGCGTTTCGTGCGCAATTTGTTATTTTAATGATTTCGATGGAATCTTCCCGCCCTGTTCGCCGTCTAGCCTCCACTGTCTGTACCCCCGTTGCTGCAACATATAATTGCGCGGGAGTTGTTGTTGCAGCTGACTTCTGTTTTGGGGGAATTTGGCGAGAAAGTCGCCGCGTAGCATTCAAATGCAAGTCAAAGTTAAAGTGTTTACACGCCTCTCTGATAAAACCCACACACACACACACACACACACACACATATATATACACATTCACACAGACTTGAACAGCACAGAAATCTGACAAATGGCCAAACAACAAACTGCACAATGAGAACAACAAGAGAACTGAGCGTTTTAGCTGTGCCAATGGCTTACAAATTGCTGGCAACAACGTGCACAGCACAGTAGTTGACAACATCAGCAGCAGCAACAACAAACCCACAGCAGCAGCAGCAGCAGCAGCAGCAACTACAACTTGCAACAACAATGCCTCAGCTTGCTGTTGAGATTGTTGTCTGTTTGCCTGGCCACAATTCAAAGCTCTCTCTCAAGTGGACCTAGTCTTTGGCTCTGGCATTGTAATCATCGATATGCCGCATACTTGCCAAACCCCCGCCCCTGCCCTGCCCCGCCTTACAATGCTATATCAATATTTACCCATGCCATTAGGCTGTTTGGCTGCCGCTGCATCTAACCAAACCGCTTGTAATATCCGTGTAATATGAATATAACAAAAGGCTTAAAGGAGTGCGAAGAGCTGTGCAGATGATGGTGATGTGGTGAGACGGGGAAGGGGGACGGGAAAGTGGGACGAGAAAGGGGCTGTTTTCTTCTACCTACACTCGTGTAGTTGGAGTGCATAACTTGTTTGTATTTATGCTAAGTGTGTTTGACTCTTAGGGCCGTCGCTTTGTCTGCCCTGCTCTCAGTTCTCTCAGCGTTCAGCGATCAGATTGATATTTTGTTGTATGGAAATTGACACTTTTGCTGCTCGTTTGTCGCTGTCGCTGTGGCTGTCTCCTTGTCTCGTTGTTGTTGTAGTTGTTGTTGGCCATCGACACTTGGTGAAAAATTGTGTCAAGTTGTCAGCAGCACAACGGCAACGGCAACGGCAACGGCAACAGCAATCAGCTGTCAGTGTGTCAGTTGATGGCCTAAAAACTGACCACACTTGCTGCTGCTCGGGTTGATGAAGTCGACAAAGTCGATAATGCACTCGGATATGTGACAGAAATGAAAACGAAATTGGGCACATAAACGAGTGAAATTGCATTCAGCTGGCGAGTCATCGATAATTATCGAGTGGCAAGAAAGTGACGAAGTCGACAAGTTGACTTTTTTTTTTGAAGATTTTCGATTGTTGTCGAGAATTGAAGATACGTCAAAGTATTTATAGATGGATAGTATTTATATATACACCCAAGTAAAGTTATCGATCTGCACAATATGCAATTATCCTTGGAAGAATGAAGATGTGAAGTTCCTGTCTTGGCAGCATTATTTGCCCATTTAACCCTAGTTGCCCCTTTTCGCTATCCTGCGCTGTGCTGCAACACCACAGTAGCTAATCCATTTTAATGTCTTGTCATAAAGATGGAGGAATCACAAGCAAAGGAATGAAAAGTATCTCTATGCATTTATGTAAGCTTTTGAGTCGTTTGCAACTGCAACTGGCAGAAACACGTACAAAGCACGTCGTCTAGAACTCAGAGAGCGACAGCGACTCCGATTCCATCTGTAGATGCAGCAAATTATGCGCCCCGCCTCTGACATCAGCAAACTTTGTGCATTTTAATGGAACGCTGTGCGCGGCCAGGTGGAGGACATGAAATTACAATTTCCCATGCATTTTGTGAGGAAACAAAAACATAAATAAGTTGAGATGAAAGAACAACAAAATAAACAACAAGAAATTAGCAATTTAAATGTAGTTGCACAACAATAACAGGCACCAGCAATTTGCCGCAAAACAGATATTGCTGCACAATGTTGTGCACTAGAGAGAATTGTGCCAAAATGTGCCACGCCCAACGAGCGGCACTTTCTATGCTCAATCCGGAGATATATATATTTGTGTATAACGCCTTTATTATTATTATTTAGTGGCATTCGAATAAAAGTTGTTGCCACCGCTCGAAATCTGCAAAACATTGCGATTTTTGCCATTTAAAATGCAATATTTTTGTACGTTGATTGCACTGCAGCTGACGACTGTCTTAACTGTCTTAACTGTGGCATGCCACAGTGTCTCTCCCCTCCCCTCTCCCATCCTACCACACACTACTGAGTGTCTGTGATTTGAGGAAAGTTTGATAGATGCATATCTTTTCAATGGCCACGTTAATTGCAGGCGCGCATAGAAATTGCTGTATTAAGATTGCCCCGAGGCCAAATCTATGGGTCAAAACGCAGCCAAAGAGCCAACTTCACATTTTCCGTTGAACTCTTAAGATTTCGTTGTTGTGTTCGTTGTTTGTGGGTTTCGTGGCTCATCGCATAATTTTCGTAGTTGATTTTTTATTGTAGTTGTTTTGGAGTTTAGAAAGTACAATAAATTTATAGACCATAAACGCGATTCTGGAATAGCGGCATAGCTCACTCAATTCTTGTGCAGCTTTATAAATAATTTATCAATTTGATTCTTATTTATTTTTGCCAGAGCGCAGCAATTGAATTAGCCATAGACAACAATGGCAAACAAAGACGAGGCCCGACGATTGGCAAATGGCAAGCGGCAAACGGCAACAGCAACAACAACAACCAAGCGAATTGTGATTTAAATGCAATTGGTTTTTGTGTTGCAGCCATTTCCAGTTGTGTGTGTTTGTGTGCTCTATGCACAATTACACGACCTAGAAAGCCAAAGCAGCAGAAAGTAACGAGAAGAAAGCCAAAGACTAATACAAACTCTAAACTCTAAACTCTAAACTCTAAATTCAAAGTCAAAGTCAAAGACAAAAGGATGAGAAAAGGTGCAGGAAAAGGGCTATAATGCAAATAGTTGGCCGAGACATTTACAATTAGTTTGCTGGCAAATGCTGTGAGATCTTAATTTGGTCGTGAACTTGATCGTGAGTCGAGCTGGTCGCAGTTGTGTCAGTTTTGATGTAGTTTGTTTTTGTCGTTCCTGCCCCGTGCAACTCTCACTGGAGGCCATTTAATGGAAAGTGCGACGCCTCTCAGGGCCTCTCATTAGAGCATCAAAGTCTCAAAGAGATCGCGGCGCACGATGCCAAATGCAAATTAAAGGGCCAAACGCAGTGTGAGTAGTAGTAGCCAAGTCATTGCCGCAAATGAATTGGTAACACGCTGCAATACACAATACACACAATCTGGCGATCGTTTCGGGCTACAGCCGAGAGCAGTCAACACACAAACAGCAAACAGTCCACAGTCGACATTCGACATTCAACAGCTCACACAGTATTTTGGCCTATAATTGCTCTGGAGAGGCTCGAGTTTCACTTTTCATTTTCGCAGTTTTACCTTTTGCCCATTTATGTGAGACACTAATGAGCTGTCTTCTCTCTTTTATATCAAATAAATTACTGTGATTAAAGTTAGTTCTTGGGCTTGATTAGTTTGCTTGTTTAATTGCAAGTAAAAGTTTTTTCTTCTTTTTTTTTTGGGAGGTTTTTGCGCTGTTTTCATAAATCAACGCAGAATGTGAAATGGAAATGCAAAACCCTTTCCCAAAGCCCAATCTTAGAAAGCCCGCCACAAACATCAAGATACCAAGACCAGTCTACAACAGTCTACAGTCTACCGTCTACCGTCGACAGTTTGCAGCTTTCTTCTGCTGTTGTAATGCATTGTTCGATTTTTCCTAATCATATGGAATAACGACGTCTGGCTTTGATTTTGACTCTGTCTTTCTCTTCTTGGCCCTGTCGCTTGGCTGTTTGGCTGCTTTCTGCTTGAATGCTTTCATTTGCATTCGCTTGCAGCTTCCGCTAAGCACTTCAAGTGCTGTCCTGTCTTCTCTCTCCTCTCTCTCCCTCGTCTCTTCTGTAGAATTGTAATTGCTTTGGCTTCGATTAACGTGTCTTTCGGGGTCGAAAAGCATTCAGTTCTTAACCTTTGACCCAGTGCTAATGTCTACTCATTTCATGGTCAGCTTGATTTATGGCCAATTTTGTCCGTCATTTCGCTGCACAAGCTTATAAACTTGCCACCTGCCACAAACTACACTGCTACCTGTCAATCAAGCAGCAGTCTGCAGCTGCAAACGCTTCACATTCACAGTCTTTACACTTTTCACACTTTGTTCCGGGAAATTGGGCTTAAACCGTAGCTTCCCAAATTCGTGTACAATTTTTCCATTTCTGTTTATGATTTGTTGAAATTACATTAACTGCAATTCACTTTTGTTGGCTTTTTGCTTCGTTTTTTTTTCGGTTTAGTTTGTGTGTCTCTCTCCCCATTTGCTGCAGGCTATTATTATCTGCTCTATGCCTTGTAAAATTGTTGGTGTCATTGTTATGAGGCACGCGGCAAAGCCGCACTCTGCCGCTGTGCCACACACTGCCGCACAGAGAGTGCCACTGACCGCCCCAGGCCCGGGCTTGTGGGGGCTGGGACATTGAATAAGCTAGTGAAAAAGCAGTGAAACCTCTTTTGTCTTTCGCCTCCGAGCTGAAAGCAATGCAAATGCAAAAGCCATAATTAATTGCCAGCTCCATGGAACCGTTGGGGGCGTGGTCTTTCAGACGTTTTTTGTGTTGTCTTGAGCTGGCTTAGGGTCTCAGTTTAGAGCGTGGCCAGGCGCAAGCCGCGAGTTCAGAGTCGAGATTTTCTTCTGTATTTATACCCCAGGCGTGTAGTCAAAGTGATGAGAGTGAGTAGTTTCGATATAAAGCCTACTGATTATGCGAACCTATTGAATTCTCCAAGCTGAATGATTGAAACCGATTTCTATAGTTTTTCTAATCCCCATTTACAATATTAAAGATGCATAAATTCTAAAATTGGGCACGTGCATAAAGTCTTCTTTTGAAATGTTGAAATTTGCTTTATAGGAGTTTTATCCCAAATTACTAATTGTAAAGGGTAAAGTTTAAAATTTCAACCATATTTTGCATCTTTTAATTTCTCTAATATAAATTATATTAACAATAGAAATTATAAAATCGTAAAAAAATCTTTTGTGTATTTAGATATTTTAATATTGGGCACTTGTACAAAGTTTTTTTTTTTCTTTGATGCTAATTTTGTAATCATATTGTTCCAAAGTCAAGGGAAGAGTTTTAAATAATTTGCAGTACAACTAATTATCTAATTTCTCTAATTTTAATAATGTCAACCGAAATAGGAATTTCGTAACAGATTTCTTTTGTGTATTTTATATTATAATTATTTCGATGTTTACCAGTTTACCAACATATTGTTGCTTTTTGGGATCATTTAAATTCAAAATGTTAATTTTTCTTGAAAATCTACCTATTTCGTAATGAAGCTAAACTAGACTAATTTCCCTTTGTCTATTCATTTGAAAATCGACCTATTGCATAATGAAATTAAACTCGCCTACAGCGCACTTTTCCTGTCGACTATGCTCGGTTATTTTTTCAATCTTCCATTGGGGTTTTTTCGTCTGTTGCCTCAGCTTTGGCTGCCCACTAATTAATTGAGTTGAGAGCGTGAAAAAGTCGCATGTTGCTCATGTTGTTGCATCATTCAAAGAAAGAGAAGAAGCAGCAGCAACATCATCACCATCATCAGTAGCAGCTGCTGTCTAACTGCAACTCATGCCACAACGCCATGACCTAGCCATTGTGTGGCATGAGGTATGTAAATGCAGCTAACGGTGCCTCAACTCATTATTATGACCATTATTAATACAATATTATCAAAGAGGCTGCTGCCCCCGATTGGGTTTGTGTTTGAGTTAAGTTGAGATCTTTTTTGTGGTAGTGGCGGCATATTTATAGAGATAGTTATTGTGACGCATCGGATTTATTTATGATATTTGTCTTGATTTGTGTGCCATTAGCGCCTTTTGATCTAAAAGAGGTTCTTAGTTTCTGTGGCCTGCTCTAGTCAGCGTTGTGCTGATCTTTTGGGGGCTTAGAAAGCGTATAAATGAAATGCGAGCGAAAGTTGTTTCTTTCTTTCAGTTCATATTATTATTTCTATGCAAATTAGTCGACAGTCAAATCTTTCACAAAAAATGCGCTTTTTTTTGTGTGTCGCAATGCCGGAACAATTATAACTTGGCTTTGTGTGTTCCTAGCAAAAATATTTAAACAATGTGTTAATTACAGCATGGTCAGCCCACAGTTCAGAGAATCAGGCACAAAAACCGTACAACAAATCTGTGCTTAATCGTTAATTTATGATATTTCTGTAGCGGTAAACGCAGAGATGGCCAGAGAGCAATCAGTTGGCAGTTGGCAGTTGGCAGTTGAGTTACCGCTTGGTTGATCATTCAACAATCAGAATGTTTCACGGGTAGCTCATAAAGTTCTTTAATGTGTTTGGCTGTCTACAAGAATCATTGATTACAAGACGCCATTAAAATTAATGCGACCTTCGGAGGGGGAGCGCGATATGTAGAGTGGGCATTGCGCGGCTTGTCGGCGATGATTGAACAATCAACAAAATAACACACAACTTTATTACGCTTTGTTGGCGGTGTTAGGAATTGATTAGAGTTTCAAATGCGTGTGAACTTGAAGACAACCTGAGCAGCTGCCGTCTTTATTTATTTATATTAACCAGTCGTGAAACTGATCGAATCTATCATTTACTAAATATATTCCAAATCTATTACAATGCATGAGCTATTGAAGAAAGACTACGTCAAGGTTCCTAGTTATTAAATTGATTCACTGAATCTATTTAATCTAA
This sequence comes from Drosophila siamana, assembly GCA_035047445.1. NCBI lineage: Eukaryota > Metazoa > Arthropoda > Insecta > Diptera > Drosophilidae > Drosophila > Drosophila siamana. Next base: position 51,456 of record JAWNPP010000109.1, on the reverse strand, counting down.
TAAGACCGTTGCAATGCTTGTGGTTTTTGCCTATTATTTCGTGACTTGATTGATCAGTCAAGAAAATTACACAGTTCTTGCTGGTTGTTAGAAGAATTTCTCGAAAGATTAAAATTAATGCGACTTTGAGCGATGAATTATGCTAACGTTTGGTTTGCCGGATTTGATTGATCAATCAAGCAAATAACTCAGGTGCCGAGCTCGTAATGATTCTCCCCAGGTTTGGGTTAAAACAATTAACGACTGCATTAGAGACGCAATCGCTCGTCCATTGGCCTATTTAGGTGTGGATGCCACAACGTATGTGACTATCAATTCAATTAGACAGTGAGATAGATAGAGAGAGAGCGAGTGGTGAGGGGAAGGCGTGGCAAGGGGGCTGGGGGCATGTGCTGGGGTGCTGTGTGTAGGGTCCAATAATCCGTGGCCTTAACTAACACATTTTCTATCGTTATTTTTCATTCTCATTGCAGGTAAGTTCAATGCTGACTGTCTCTGTGTGTGTGTTGTCAACCTGTTGCTGCCGCGGATTATGTGTTTGTGTGTCACGTAGCGACGTGCAACCGCCGACGTGCAACTCGCTCAACCTGTCGATTGACTGATATAGCCAACGAGGAGTAGAGCTATGTTATGTGTGTCGTCCCTCGTCCGATTCGGCTTGATTCGTTTGGTTCCCAGCTATGGCCAATTGGCAATTGGCAATCGCCTAGCCATAAATTATGTCGTCTCGTTGCCAGGTTTCAGGTTGAGCTTGCCTCCTCCTCTCTCTCTCTCTGTGTGGAGTCGCCACCGTCATCATCATGTGAGTACGAGTCGGAGTCGAAGTCGAAGTCGATGTTGTTAACCAAGGCGCACATCAAAATTTATAGGTCAGTAGTGGCAACAAATTGCAATTCTTTTTTTCTTTTTTTTTGTGTTTTTGATTTTTTGTGCTGCAAATCGAGTGGACCAAAACTATTGATGGAATGTGAGAAGCTGCCCTCAGACTGTGGCGACTGTGGCAGCAACTTGTGGTGGGATCTTGACATGTGCAGTGCCTAGGCCATGTCATGTTGGCTTGTTTTTGCTTTTTTTCTGTTTTCGCTTGGCCAAAATTGACCCACTCTCTCAGCTAGCAACTGTTGCTGATGCTGTCGTTGTTGTTGCTGTTGTCGTTGCCAACTTATGACAATCGATTTGCAATGGAAAGCCAGCCCCGCGGCGCTCCATTTATAACAAGTGGTCGACCTGGACGACAAGCATGTTGCAGTTGCAGTTGCAGTTGCAGTTGCCTGGCTATCTATCTGTCTGTCTCTCAGTCTCTCTCTCTCTCTCTCTCTCTCTCTGTCTATCTCCTCGGTCTGTCCCCCTTCGCTGGATAACTTTATACTGCACTTTTTGTGTCTGCCTCTTATTGTTTGTTGTTGTCCGTTTTGTTGACTATTGTTGCTGTTGCCGTTGCCATGGCTGCTTGTCGTCGTCGTTTGCTGTTGTCGCTGTCAGTTCGCTGTGGTCGCCGCTTGTTGCCGCTTTTAAAGAGTCAACTTGTTGTACCAATAATTCGGCATTTGACATTCAAGTTGGGCCCCCAAAACGGTTTTTCTTCCCCCTCACCCGCCCGCTATTGGCATTGTGTTTAGTTTGTGTTTGGTGTTTTTTTTTTTGGCAAAGTCATTGCTAATTAAGCGGAAAATGTCAGCAAAAGAAAGGCGATTGCTTTATGGCTGGCATGCAGCTCATTACGGACTTAAATGACTTTGCTGACTTGACTCTGTCTCTGTTTCTTACCTTATTATCCTTGTTGTTGCTGTTGCCGATGTTGCCGTTGTTGTTGCTGCTGCTACTGGCGGCGAGCTTTTGTTGATAGTACTCCTCGCGCGCATGCGTATTGAGGCTGTCGATGAGCGCCGAGGCATTCACATGACCATCGTAGACCATCGATTCGGCTGCATTGCCGTTGCTGTTGCTCGTGCTGCTCGTGTAGCTGTTGGCGGCGGGAGTTGCTGCTGCTGCCGCGGAGGCTGCTGCTGCTGCTGCGGGAATGTTGGCTTGGGGCGTGCGTGTGTAGAGCTGCTCCAGCGGCAAGGCTGGCGCCTGTGAGTTGGCCGTCGTCATTGTTGCCGGCTGCGTGTTGCCAGCTGCTGTTACCTTCTGCTGTTGCTGCTGCTGCTGCTGCTGTTTGGTTGTCAGCTTCTGTTGGTAGCCATTGTTGCTGCTGCCCAGTTTTTGCTTGTTGGTGGTTGCCGTCTGCGACGGTGGCTTCGAGGCAGCTGCCGCATTGGCCGCCGCCGCGCTGACGCTGCTGGGACGTTGTCCTTGCCGCTTCAACGCTGCCGTCACCTTGTGGCCGAACGGACGCTTCGTGGGCCGCAGCTTCAGCTTGCCCATGGTGGTGAGAGTGCGTTGATTGCCCGCCGTTGTTGTTGTGGTGCTCGCGCCGGGCTCTGCGTCGGCGGCTGTGATCGCTGCAATGTTGTTGTTGGAGCGTGCGACAACAAACTGATCGTCGGCATCGGTGGCATCGGTCAGCGCATCGTTACTGGTCGTCGACTCCTCCTCGCTGCTGTTGTTGCCGTCGTCGTTGTCGCCGCTTGTGGTCACCGCTGGCGCCGTTGTTTCGCCCGCTTCGCTGGCATCTGTGGTGGTGGGAAACTCACGCATCAGCGTCGTCTGGGCCGTGACCTCGGCCTGCAGCGCCGCCTGTTCGTTCATCGTGTTCTGCAGCTCCAGCAGCGTCGTCTCGTCCAGCAGCAGCGTGGGATCCGTTTCCATTTCGGTGTAGCCCGTGGTGGGCAGCGTGCTCTGCTCCAGCTCCTCGGTCGACAGCTGTTGTGTCGACGACGAGCTGCTGCTGCTGCCGCCGCCGCTGTGACTGCGCGCTGAGGTTGCCTCCTGTTGTATCAGCTGCTGCTCCTCGATGTCCAGCGTCTCCTTAAGGCGCGCCACACGCTCCACAATGCGCGCCAACATATCCTTCTGCGGCTCCGGCAGATTCTTGGTGTCCAGCTCGAGCAAACGATCGTACTTCTTCATGTTGCGCTTCACCGTCTCGATGTCGGCGCGTGTCTTGGCGGCGGGCGGCGTCAGCGTCGGATTGGCATACGAACTGGGCGCCTCCATGAAGTGAGTGCGCGCCCGGCGATTGCTATAGCCGACCAGCTCAATGACGCCGGGATACTCGGCCGCACAGAGGCTCGAGTAGAGCGTGGCGACGAGGAGGAGCGCCAGGGCGCAGCTGCAGGCAGCGCTTAGCGCCATCGTGGCTTGACGGGGATGATGCGAAGCGAACGCGAACTAAAAGCACAATTGATTTTTTTTTGTTTTGCAACCGCAGATGGTCAAAAGGATGTGTTGATGTTTGTGTTTGTGTTTGTGGCACTCGCGACTCGTTTTTGATTTTGCTGTTTATTCTTTCTTTTCTATATTTTTGGACAACGCATTCGCGTAACTCGTATTAGTGTCAACTAACTGTAACTGTTTTCGTTGTTCGCTGCCAAGTTCTCTACACACACTGCACGACCGAGCGGCGGGCACACGTCCAGTCCAGTCCGGTCCAGTGGAGTCCAGTCGCAAACTCGGATCGAGACAACTCAAGTCAACTCGACGACGACGACCAAGTTCAAGTCCAACTGCAACTGCAACGCTGCAAAGCTGCAAAGCTGCAAAGTTGGCTAGGTGGCTGTCAGGAGCAGGCGACTTGTCTTCTGGCTTTTCGGCCACTTTTCAAATAGCACTTGTATTTTCTTTTTTTATTTTATTTTGGGTTTTTTTCTATTACTTTGGTTTTTTTTCGCTCTCACACTCGCTTGCTCACTCTCTGTCTTTTACACACTTTTTTTTCGCTCTCTTTCGCTTGTTTGCTGTGTTGTTCGCGCTCCGATCGCAGTTGCGCTGTCTTCTAACGTCTTGGTACAAATGTTTCCAGCCGCGTTGCGGCAGCGTCTTTTAAAAATTTTCAACCGGAAAACGCTGCCGCTGTCGACGTCGACGTCTCAACTGCTGCTGCTGCTGCTGTCATAGTCGACGCTCGCGTCGCTGTCGCGGCCTTTGCAGACTTTTCTCCCAGCGTCGCAGACCGGTTTGCAGTTTGTGGCCACAAAGCGAAAGATACATTTTAACAGTTGCACACAGATCGGGCAGAACAATTGAGTTTAGCACCACCGAAAGCAACACACAAACAACAACAACAACGACAACCTAGAGCCATAGAATTCGTATAACAATCTTTATTTATTAACAACAACCATAAATCTTTAGATTTTCATACGCAAAATGGGAACAAACTCAATTCAAAAGCTCGAATTCTGCGCCCCACGCTGTTAACCGTTGACAGCGGCTGTTAACAGCGTCCAACATGTTGCATCGAACATGTTCGCAGCGCTGTTATTGCTTCTAATGTTAGACGAGTGCAATGCAAATGTAAAATTTGCACTAAACTGTTCAAAATGATAAGTAATGAAGTCGTATACCGAATTTTTCAAAGGGGAGATGATGGGGGACCTGTTTAATTAGACGTGCCTCTGGAATCTTGTTGAGCATTTGTGGCCTGATTCTTAGCTTTCGCTTCAATGTCAACGCCAAGCACGTTTGGGGCCTGTCATCGATCCGTGATGATCCACATAAAGAGCGCATTGCTGGCAACTGGTAAAACCAGCCTAGACGCCAAGACGCGCGAGGAGAGACCAAATAGTAAACTGACTGCAGCTGATGGAACAGCTTCAATAACTTCTTCAGTTTCAATTTAGCGAAATGGCAAAATGCTTAACATAATTCTGCCGCGTGTGCCACAATCAGAAACTGAGTTAATTGTCTCCCCCATCTCTCTCTCTCTCTCTCTCGCTCTCGCTCTGGCTCTCTCTTTCACTCTCCCTCTGTGGCGGCGGCTGATCTATTAGTCAGCGCCCTGCAATCAACTGGCTGCGACTGCGGTACGTGCTCCGGATGCTAATGATCTTTATAGATTTCCATTTCTAGCGGCTTTCTCATCAACATGAATTTTTGCCATTGAAACCAGCCATGGGAAAGCAACAGCAGCAGCAACAACAGCGGCAACAACGACTATAACAAATAGCAGACAGATCCTGCAACTGGACCTGGGTCGTGGCTATGTTGCAAAGGAAACTGCGCGTTAATTAAAAATAACTATGAAAATGGCCATAGATCAATGCACCTGATAGATGCTCCCTTTTCTTCCCGTTTGTTTGTAAGTATAATTTGTCTATAATTTTGTGGCATGTGGCAGGGATTTAGCGCCCTAATTGCTGCCGCCTGCGAGCTCCATCTTCGCTTGCAGTTGACATGACTTTGGGCGCTTCATTAGCAACTCGAATTGCGGTTCTATTCGCATTGACACACATGCAAATCGTGGGTGCCGTTTGCCAGCGAGTGGGTGACTAGCGCTGTTTGGCAGCTGTTGCTGCTGCGTGGCCAAATGTTGCTGCTGCAACTTCATGCTGCAACTTTCTTCGTCTTATCTTTATGCATATGCAACGCAGCGGTGACGGCGGCTGCATTCTTTTTGTGGCATAAAATATGCGAGCGTCGCGATCATCTGCCAGTTGCAACAGCAGCAACTGCAACTGCGGCAGCAACATCCATGGCGAGAGCAACTCTTGAACTTTACCAGCAATGAAAAGCTCGACAGTGGCCCTTTTAGTCAGCAGACTGTTTAGCATTTGCTGCCAAGAGCAACTTTTGCATAGACACAAGACTTGATGAAACGACAGAGACAGCAAGACAGAGTGCGAGAGAGAGATGGAGACTGTGTGGCAAGAAAGAGATGCTGCACGAAGTTGCTGCCGCTGTTGCTGCTGCTGTTGCTGCTGTTGCTCAAGTGCCAATGGCAATCTGCTTTTTGCCATTGTTGCTGCTGCTGTTGCTGGAACTGCTTTTTCTTCTGATGCTGTTGCTGCTGCTGCTGCTGCTGTTGCTGTTGTTGTTGCTGTTGCTGTTGTTTATTTCCCTGCAGCTTGATCTTTTGGTCTTTGGCGGTAATTTTTGTTGCCGCTGCGGCGTCTGCACTTTTTCCTAGCAATTGTTGCGGCTGCCGCTGCTGCTGCAACGCTTTATTGGCTTTCAGCAGTGTTGCTGTAGTTATTTTTGTTGCATTGCAAATTCTTATTTCTATTTTCGCTTTATCTGCAAGTTTTGTCTTCATTTTTATTTTAATAGTGCAAATGATTCCGCTCTTTTTGCAAATTGCAGCCGATTTTTTTGAGCCAGCCAGCGATAAAGCCACAGCAACAACAGTAACAGTTGCCGCTGTCTCAACTGCAACTTTTACTGGGATCTTCGTTGTTGCTGCCGCTGTTGCTCTTGCAGCTTCGTTGCCGTTGTGGCCATCTTTATCACATAATGATTTCAAATAGTTGCCACTTTGTAGCTGGGTGCGAAATTAATTTGAATTATTACTATTATTAGATGTTATTTGTGTAATGCGAAAGTCGATGCTGCGGCGATGCTGCATCGCGTTGCAAGTACAGTTACAGCTGCTGTGCATTATGCAAGATCGTCGCGTTATCCACGCGGCGGCAGCGCAACAAATTTAGTGATAAGCTTAAGTACAGCAACATCTGCAACACAGTTGCTGTTGCTGCTGTTGCTGGCTATTGCTGTTGCGCATAACTTGCGCCTGCTTCAATTACCAATTGTTGTTGCCGTTTAAATGATTGCATTGCATCGCATTGTTTTGCTGGCCACATTTAAATTTATTAAAACTGCGCAACTTCTAACGGACGAGAGAGTCGCTTGGAATGTTGCCGCTGCCGCTGCCGCTGCTGTTGTTGCTGCTGGCGATCAATGACCGTGTGCAACACTTTGTTGCTGCTGCTGTTGCTGGTGGCGCACAATTAAGTCTGGCCATGCTCCTGGCCTCGGCGCCTGTTCTCAGCCATTTTGCATGCAATTTGATGTCATTTGTCATTTGCTTAATTGTGACCAAGTTGCGCCTGTTGCATTTGCGTTTGCTGCGTTTCCTGCCATGTCTTGCAACAGCAACTGCAACTGCAACTGCCGTTCTGTAATTGTTGCGAGGCACGCAGCAAATATGTGTGTTTGCCATGGCTGCATCCTCGCCTCACCAACTGCCGCCGTTGGGTCATTTAGTTTCAATTAATCAAGTTGTCGCTGCACGCGTCTATTAGCTGTTTATGATGTCTTTGGCAGTCGTGCCCCTCCGGGTGGCAAACGTTGCACCGCTTGGCGCTCATTAGCGGCGCCCCCAACAGACTCCGTTCGCTCCTTTCGGGCAATTTTGTTTTGTTTTTGTTTTTTTTTAAATGCTCTCGTGGCAAATGCCGCTACTGCCTGGCGGTGTTTTAACTTCATTTGTTAGCCAAGTCTTACGTCGCTTTTAGTTTTTTGTTGTTGTTGTTTTTGGGCCGCTTTCGTAACGTTCAGTGTCCAGCGTGAAGTTCTTTTAATGTTCCATTTGGGTTTATACTTGGGTACCGTTGCACGTTTGTGTGGCTGCAGCGCGCTTCCCCCTTTGATGGACGACAGCTTTTGCGCCCAGCTGTCACAGGTTCGTTGACTCGACTCGTCGTCCACTTTGCTCGGTTGGTGTTGAAACAATCAGGTCCAACCAGTGGCCACTTGATGTGTCCAGCTCGTTGCATAATGCCTCCAACAGACAGATGGACAGACAGTTGGATTGCTCGGTCAGTTGAACTCGGTTTAACTCGGTCTGAGCCTAAGTAATTGCTTAGCTTGCAAATTGAATCTCTCAAATTTAACTGGCAATTTTGTCTACCGAGTCAGACAGAGCGAACGTTCTTTGTAAATTCCTTTAATTTGGTTAAAGCGCCATTAAACTTGGCTAAAAATGAGGCTTACATTTAAAGCGGCAGCATCTTGTTGATGATCTTTAAAGAAATTGTAGCAAAAGACATTTGTTCTCTAGCTGAAAACATTTATGAGTTTATGTTATTTATTCTATAGCTTGAAGAATGAGTTTTATTTTAATGCTACGACTGCTGTGGTTATCATTTCTCAACGATTGTTATTTCGGCCTTGGGAATTTGTTTATTGCATTACAGTTTGCCCAGAACAAAGTTTCAATTACATTTGAAATTGATTTAACTTTTTTATTGGCCAATAAAATACACAACTTAACTGCAATTAAATAGGTAAATTTGATTAACTTTATTGCAATTAATAGTTGTGTGAAAAAAGACAACATGCATAATAATAAGTTTATTAATTAATCTGCTACATTTATTGAAATTGACACACAACGCAAATGCTTAAAAATTGTGCAAAATTAATCTGCAGACATTTATGCGCAATTTTTATCATCATAACCGTAAATTTCGGTATATTTCTAAGCAGTTCTAAAGGCGAAAATCGACAAGAAAAATGCGTTGTCTGAGTTGGGTTACAAATTGCAAGTTCTTAATCCAGAACTCGATGCTCAGCAGTTATCTGCTGTGTATTATTCATTTTCATAGTTCCTCAGCTTATTTATTAACACTGGATGCGTATTTATCCGGTTTATCTTGATGAAATTAATAGATTTCCATAAGATAACTGGTCTCCAATGAACCAGTTGGCAGCCAGTGAACTTGAAATCGGCAACCAGATGCAATCTGTGCAGCAGACTGAGATGGAGCAGAAGAATGAGAAGGAGGGGGCAAAGGGGAAGAAGAAGGAGAAGGCGTAACACCCCCCACGACTAATTGTGCTCATTTCCATTTATCAGTTGGCTCCAAATGAATTGCAGCACTAAAAGCAAATTAAAATCGTGCCAAGTGTTGCAGAATAAACATTTCCGAAGACACCAATGAATGGTCTCCCGGTTGCAGTTGCACATTGCCCGCTGGCTGTCTACCTGGGGGGATTGTGAAGCTTGTGGGGATCTCTGGGCAGGGCCCTGGCAACAACGCATTAAGCTTTTAATTTAGTGCCTAGGCAGCAATTTTCATGCGTCGGAATTGTCTCGAAGCTCGCAGAGAGCCGAGAGATGAGTTGAGTTGAGTGGAGTTGGGGGAAGATGCGGATTCTTGGATGCTCGTGTTGCGTGTTGTGTCTGTTTTTAGAGTGTTTTTTTCCTCTTATTTTCAGCCAGCAAGATGCACAATCAACTGTGCGGACTCTTGTGGCAATCTCGTGGCACTTGTTGCGCTCGTTTGCCAAATGCAATTAAATGTGTGTCGCTGCAGTGCTGCAGTTGTTGGCGTGCTGCAACTGTGCCGCATAATTGTGCCAAATGAATTTGTAATTATGTGTGTGTGTGTGACTGTGAGTTGCCATGAACTTCAAATGGCCAAGCGAGCCGGTTTTGTGGCCAAACCAAGTGAGTGAGTGACATCACATGTGAGTGAGTGAAAGAAGCAGGCGAAGCACAATAGCGTCGTCGTCGTCGTCGTCTAAGCCAAGCCGGCAATGACATTACAGAATACACAAAAAAAAAACTCTAACAAAAAAAAAATGAAGCCAAAACAAAATTTAATTAAAGCGCATGACGACAACATTCTCCCCAAAACAACAGCAACAACAACGAGAGTCGAGTGACAATAGAGCAAAGATGACAAAAGAAAAGTTACGCAGCTTTAGACACGGCCAAAAAGTGTCAAAGTCATTGAAGTAACAACAACAACAACAACAACAACAACAATAGTTGCGACATATTTGGCAAACTTCTGCTGCCTCCTTCGAGAGGCCAATTAAATGGCGACACTCGCGACCAGATCGCATAACGAAAGGCGCACATTCGAGAACTTGGAAGCAAAACAAACAGCAGCAGCTGGAGTGGACTAGAGTGGAGTGAAGTGGAGTGGAGTGAAGTGAAGGCATTCCCCAAGTGGCAGAGCCACCAAAAATGGGTCAATGATGGCTTAAATTGTGCGGCATGGTTAAATGATGCGACTGCTGGTTAGAGGTCTGTAAGCCCTGACATTTGATCGCACCTCTGACTCGCGATGACTGAGCGCGACGACTGATGATTGACTGACTGATTGATAGATTGATGGCAGGCAGGCTGACTTTGCTTTCCATTGCCATTGCCATTTTCCAGGCTCTATTGCGGTTGACAGCCGCAAACAGCGGCAAACAATTGTGGAAATATATTCAATTTATGATTTTCAGTTGCAAGTTTGTTTTGCATCAGTCTCGGTCTGCGCCTCGCTTGGGCTATTGAGATGTCTTCGCCACTCCCTCCCCTGCTCCTCAGTCGCTGTCTGTCTGCAACAATTTGTCTAATGTGCCAATTTGGTCGCATCTACCGCCTGCCGTGTTGGCGGATCGTTAGCTCAATGCTTGATCATGTTGATTTCTTTCTTCGCTTCGCATCGGCTCGGTTCGCTTTTCTTCTTGCGGCCTATCAATGACACTGCAACACGAGATGTGAGACGAGACAAGAGACAGGAGACAGGAGACAAGACAAGCCTTCAACGAGCCCTCTTCCCTATAATTTCCACACCACACCACTCACTTGTCCCATTTATTTATTTTGTATTTCTGCAGTTTAAATTTAATTCACGATCTGCCAACAACTCGCTGCGATTCGATTCGATGCGATGCGATTCGAAAATTCCCTCGACGCCGATGCTTGGCAATCTTCTGTTTCAGCTGCAGAAGACTCGTAGACTTTTGTCTACGGCGGCTTTTAGCTCTTCTAACAAGACTTTTCTTTTGCTTACTTTCCGATTTTTCAACTGCAAGTCGTCGGAAAAATCTTTACGTTCGCGTACTTAACCGCAATAATTTTGCTCATTTGAGTGTCGTGGAAATGAGTTAAAGTTGCCTCCTGCCACTTGGCGGCAACTGCAGCAGAAGCAACAGAAACATTGAAATACAACAACAACAACGACAACAACAGCGACGGCAGCAACATCAGCGGCTGCCGCTAATGTAATGTGAGCATTACTTATTTCCATTTTTTTTCTGTTGTTTTTTTTTTTGTTTTTGTTTTTTTCTTACCGCCAGCGAGTCTCTTAATTCATTAATTTCCCACAGACTGCAGCTGCAGGCAGGGTCGGGTCGGCAAGCAGCCGTGGCAGTGGCAGCGGCAGCAACATCAGCAGCTTCAAGCCAATTTCAAACGTGAAACCGTTGAAAGTTATCACCTCCATCCACCAGCAGCGAAGTGACAGCGCAAATGAGCTGAATTTTTGGGCTACAACCGCCAGAAGATTACACGCATTCTCTGCTCCCACTGCTCCATTCCTTTGTCCTCCCCTTAATCCGAAACTGTGACAGCAACAGAATAAAGTTGTTGGCCTTTGTTTGCGGGTGTTGCAATGCCAATTGCAATTGCAGTTATCATGCCACAAAGTGCAAATTCTAACTCTCAACTCAATGCACTTAACGAAAAGAATTACTTCAGTGTCAATTTGCTTGATCGAGCACAGGGAACTTGGCGTTTAAGCGTTTCTAACGACACTAGTTGACTGCTGTTTGCTTGCTTAGTAATTAACTTACCAAAGCTGAGAAGTTTGTGGGAAGAGCTTGAAGAGCACATAAAACTATTCTAATTAAACTAATTACTACAAGCACATAATGTGCATAAACAAAATTATATTAGCATCATAATTGTGTTTGATGCTTACTAAAAATGCTGAACATTGCTCTAGAGACAGAATTTCCCTTTGTAAACTTATTTCAATTTAGTTCTCATTGATCTTAATCGCACTGCCCACTCAAATTTCTCGCAGTGTATTGCCCTTTTTGCTGTAGGTCGTTCTGCTGTGCCAGTTTTAAAGTATTGCGCATACGCACAGTTAGCCACAGTTGGGCAGTTATGCAGCTCTGGCCGAATGACTGACTGGCCGGACGGCTTTTTATAGCAAGTACTCGGTATAGATATATTCATGCTGTTGGAAAAATTACAATATGAATGGCTCGCAGGCACGATGAGTACCCGTAATAGTCGTTACGAGTCTCGGTCTCGAGTACTTCTACTTACACATATTTGGTTATGTAAAACGCCCGTCGATGCAGTTCTGCCAGTTCTATAGAATTGTGAATCGTGTATTGTGCCTGTGTCTGCTCCATTTGTGGGTCAGTGGTGGCCTCACAGTTATGCTGAGAGCAAACCGAAAAGGTGTCAAACGCTATAAGTATGACCTACAACCCAGGCCAGAATCATGCAGAACCATGGACAGCCATGGACTGCCGGCCAAGTGGGAATCTTTTGTTGGTCTCTGCTCTAATCTTTGTTGTGCTCGCATCTCGCTTCGCTTCTCGCATCTCGCATCTCTCGCTCGCCTCAGCACGCATTTGCATTTTTTGTAACTGTGCCTCAGAACTTGTTGCTTTTGTCGTTGTGTGTCTGCGTCTGCTTGTTTTGTTTGTGTGTGTATCTATGGATTGTTAGTCACTTTGGTCATAATACATTTGGTTCGATGTCGAGTCGGCGTCGAGGCTCGTTTATATGCTAATTAAATAATACAATTTCCAATCTGTCTTATCATATCGCTCGATTTCAGTTCCTCTACTTGCATTCTTATGCTAACACGCAAATTGCTGTATAAATTCTTCGGCACGGCGATGAAAGTGTTTTTTCTGACCCCGATTCTCAGGCTCCAGCCTCAGAGTTTTACTCTTGCTGCAACTGTGTCGTCTTCCATTGAAATTGGTTGGAGCTTGAGGCATGTTTCACATATTTCATGATTTTACTTTTTACTTTTTTTGTTGTTTTTGCTTTTCTGTTGCTTGCTTGTTGTTTTGTCGTTGTTCGCTCTTTATTTTGCATTTTCTGCGCATATTTTTCAAGAGCTGTTCAGTGGTTTTCCGTCATCCCACGCTCTTAATTACCCCCAGTGCATACGCCTTCGAGCATCCTCCACAGTGGCCACTTTGTGTAGTGGAAACTTCGAGTAAAGTGTGGGATGCTCTTCTCCACTCATTGCTGCTCTGGTGCTTGACACTTTTGTGGTGATTACTCTTCTATTCTATACCCTGCCAAAGGTGGGCAAAATAATGCATAGCTGCAGGAATTACGAGCGGCAAGGAGATAAATCTACTTCAAGTGAATTTTCACATTTTTAAGTGTCATTTTAATGTCAATTTTATTTCTTTGGTTTTCCAAATATTGCTGCAGGAATTCCTAGTGAAGAAATCCACTTCAAATGAATTTTCTTATTTTAAATGTACATTTTTAAATGTGTGTACAAATATACAACTTGCTGTCAATTTTATTTCTTTTTATATATTCCCCTCTAACTTAATCATTTTTGTGGCTTTCACTTCTCTCACTGTGATACAAACTCTACTCAATTTACACAGTTTAAACCGAGTATACAGGGTACCTAATAGTCTGTCACACTTAGACTGTAACTAGCTATTCAGTTTAGTTGCCAGTTTAGCATTTTTTTTGTGCGCTTAGCTTGTCATTTTAATATCCAAATGGCTGCTAGAATTTGTATCCTTAAATACATTCACCTTCAGCTTTAAATCAGACGACATGAATTTCGCATGAATTTCGGGTGTAATTATAGTTGAGTGAGCTTGACGCTAATTGCTTTGCTAATCAGATTAAGGTAGGCAGCAGTTAAGCCTCAGTGTGAATATGCTAATAAATGCATGCGGCAAGTGGCAAGCGGCAAGTGTGTTAAGCAGCAGCAGACCACACAACACAGTGTGGCATGCATGCAACTTCGTCAACTTGCCACCTGGCTGCAATTCATTTTAATGATTTTAACGAGTTCATTAAAAATGTATTTAAAATTGTTATTTGTATGCCAGCGGGTTTTATAGCAATTGTTATTTGCCATTTGTGAATATGCATTGAATTATTCAAACATTCAAGTGGCACTCTCTTCACTCGTTGGGGGCTGCAGCATTGTTAGCTGGCGATGGCGTGGCACACTAACATTAACTGCACTCCGTCCCCGTTCTCTGCCTCGCTCTCTGCTTGCAACATGTCACGTTGCAACAAGCAGTAGCTGCTGCAACAGCGGGGGAGCCCGCAACGTAGCCGACGTTTGCGGAGTTGGCACGTTGATAATGTCATGGCAACCGACATTCGTCCAGCTTCAACTCCACTCTCAACTTCAACACCAAAAGTTGATGGGCTGCCAAGGCGCATGCATCATCATCATTTCTGTCAGCGAATGGCTATGTTGGAAAATATGGAAAATTAAAGAAAAGCGCTTCTCTGAGGATGCCTGCCATGTGGCTGCCTGTTTGGCATTCCGTGTGAGATGAGCTTGATTTTCACTGCACCTAAATTATATTTTTGCCTGCCAAAGTCTTTTTTTCTACTTGCCGCTTCTTTCTTTCTTTTCGTACAGACGTTTTTTATTTTAGTGGCTGAGCTCAGTTGTATTTAGGGAAATGGAAAGTTGACGAGTTTCTAGCGAATTTCATTTAGTTGGCGTTTCGTTCGCTGTTGGCTCAACAATTGCAATTATTATTATGAACAGGATATGAGCGAGTTTAACGCACAAATTGTGTTGCGGGTCTCTCTTGTTTACTCTGTTGATTTAGCTAATTAACAACGAAAGTTCACCGAAAGTTTGCCCGACTGCCGCGCAAATAATGCCAAACAACAATTTCAATAGCTCAGCTTGAGTTGAGCATCTACTCGAAATATGATCTCACACTCACGACAGGGCACGAGGCCGAAATTTCGAAGTGAATACAATTTATTAAAGACATTGGAAGACAATGATGATGCGTGTAAAACATACATTAATTATGCGATGAAGAAAATACATAATTCATTGTTCATAATATTTAATTTAGGCTTAATTTCTAAGAATATATAGTAAAGAAGATGAATTTAAAGAATAAGTATTTGAAAAGTTATTAATTGTCTTCAAATTATGACTTAAGGTCGATTTAAATATTTATAGCGTAATTTGTGTGGAATTTGTTTTATTTTTATATTTTAATTTAAATTTCAATTTTCTTTAAAGCTTTGAATAGTAGAATTTTCAAAATTTGCAGCTTATGAAAATTCGTTGTCTGAAAATTCACAAAAAATTTGATTTTCTTCTCTCTTGACTAATTGAAGAGGATACCATTTAAGAATTCCATTTGAAATTACTAATTACTTCGCTTTTGCCTCTAAAAGCTCATGTGTATTTTTGTAATCTCTGTTCATTTTCGTGATTTGGAGTTTTCTCTCAACTCACGCTCACATCGCTGGAGTGTTGCGAAAAGTTGTCAAAAGGATGGATTTTAATTTGCAGCGTTGTTGTCATTAATTACTCAGCGGGTCACTTGAGCACGCAGTCAGTTTGAAGACCCCAGACTTAAGCCAATGGAGAGACGCGGGTCTCGAGTCTTGAGTCTCCCAATTTTCGGCGGATCGCAGGCGGGAGCCGATGCGACTCTGCGGGATTTGGCAGATAAGCTTTACTTTCTTTGGTCAACTGCTCGAAATTGGCAATGGATTTGGCAGCAGTTGCCCCTCTGTGTCTCCGTCTCTCTCTCTCTCTCGCTCTCTGTTTCTTTGGACTGTTTGTTCGTTTGTTTTCCCATGATCGTTTGTCTAGCCAAACCCTGGGTAGTTAGTTTTGTATTTTGGCCGCCTTTATTTGAGAGGGGGAACGACAAAAACAGAAACAATCAACGCGCCTTTAGAAGAAACGAATTCGCATGACCAAAAAGCAAAAAAAAAAAAAAACTCGTGCGAGATTTAAAGTCTATTTGGCTTTTAGTTTCGCTTTGTCTCTTTGTTGCCTTTTTTTTAGCTGTATCTTTTGGTGTTGTGCAAGTAAATACTTAAATATATCACACTTAAACATTTTGTTGATATTGCCATAGCGAAAGTGAAACCCAAAGTTAAAGTACAACTTAGACTCCAATTGAGATTGAGACGCAGATCTGAATTGCGGCTGCCTCTAATGAGAGTTAATTACAACATCAAAGAGCTGTTGTGTCGCGACTATTCTCCTGCGTGCCTCACTCTGTGGCAGCTATAAGATGGCCTGGCCTGGCTGTCCGTCCTCCAGCTAGCAGCTCATTAATATCACGATGGAAGCGTGCCTGATCATCTGTCTTGGCCGGGGACCTCTCGGGCCAGATTGGGCACAAGTTTCGATTAGGCGCGGCCAAAAAGGCAAGGCAACAAACTGCAAAAAGCAAACAAACTGAGAATGTTGTAATGACTGTTTACTCGACTGCGAGATACCTTAAGATATGCATTTGGCAAGTGTGTATTTGTTTCTCACTTACTTTTTCACACTTGCCTATCTTCAACTCTAATAATTTTCTATAGGAATTTACGCTTCTCTAGCTTCGAGTCAAGCGCAGTTCTCAGTGATTGTGACCCAGCTGCAATCGAAGCGATACATGTTTACAGAGTATCAGCGGACTGTTTGACATGTACATTTCATGATGAAATTATAATACCCTCTTCAAGGGTATAAAAACAAAGAAGACAAGATGAAAAACCCCGTTTACCAGCTAAACTCTAAGTAGAGAAAGTACACGCGGCGCACATGTAAAAGTAACCAAAATAAAAAAAAAAATACAAAAATAAAAAATAAGAAGAAAAAAAAGATGCGAATCTTCGCCTTTGCCTTTGGCTGGCTTTTGGATTTGGATTTTGGATACGACTTCAGTTTTCTTTGGGGTCAAATCGCATGGCGCGCGCACTTTTACCGCTCGCTTTCGTATCGTATCGTATCGGATTGGTTAGCGGCAGCTCACCGTCCGTCCGTCCTTTTGTCTGTCTGTCCCTCCGTCTGACTGACGAGACATACGCCTACATGCATGTGTTTGTGTGACTGTAAATATTACAACATAACTGTTGTTATCATCCATTCATTGTGCTCATGTACTTGTTGTATGCCCTGTCATTTGCATACTTAACACCTTCTTCAGCACGTCCCGTCTTCGTCTTCGTCTTCATCTTCATCATCTTCATCTCCATCGTCATCTCCATCGTGGTCTTTGCATTCGAATTGAAATTGGAAAATTTCTTCACTTGAGCTCTACGTTCGCCGACAGATTGAATTGCATTGCAGCAGCATTGCAGACCGCGACGAATTGAATGAGGAGAGTTTTGCTTTTGTAATTAGAAAATAATCGACTGCATCTCATTGAAGAGGCCAAGACGCGCTCCAATCTTACTTTCAATTTCATCTGCATGTGAACAGCCCAACATATGGCAGCTGTTGTTGCAGGGGAGGCGGAGAGAGAGAGAGGGAGAGATGAGATTATTTGTACATATAAAGTTGTATGTGGATTTTTCAATGGCTTTTTTTTTGTGTTATGCATGATTTGTAAGTCTGTCGCTTTCTTTGCGCATCGCTGATGACTTTACACTGCACTGTACGATTACTGTCAGAAATACCCTGTGGAAATGCAACCAGAAGGTAGATCGATAGCCAAATTGACGAAATTTGTCGAATATTTCATAAAGCTAACTTTAGCAATAGAAAAAGGATATGAACCAAATGTGATAAGCAATGTCAGAAAATATTAAATAGCAATAAATTGTCTTTCGATTCACAAGTTCTGAATATGCCCAAAGAAAATATCTTATTATTGCTGCTACTTCTTTTATTTTAATATTAAAGTTTGCACGATTGCATCTATATCTATAACTAAACTTGGCTAAATAACACAAACTCTACTCTTTAATGTTATGAGTTTAATCTACGTTTTGTTCCACCATTGTTTTATTGGCCTATCTTAAAATCTGCCCATTTGGCAAAAGTAGCTCAGCAATTGCGGCCATATAACTTACGGCTATTATAGGGTATTGAAGCTGTGGCAACTTGAAGAAAGTCCCATTCTTTTGTTATGATTATTGCTGTTGTTAGTATTATTGCTTGATTAATGCATTTTTATTGCTGAGGGGCAATCAAGAGATTCGTTATCGCATTGCATGCTTGAAAATCCATTAAGCTTTTTATGCCGATTTTCGCATATGATACCAGACCATAGCACTTCGCTCCGCACCGCACCACATCGCACCAAACAGCCTCCCAGACGTCCGGCCTAAAGTCTCGTCACTTTCTCTCGCCCTTGCTCCAGTTCAAAGCCATTACGAATCGAATACTTTGGCATAGTATTTGCGGAGCTGTTTATCAATTTGAATCAATAACAAACTTCGAGACCCTCTAATGGCACTGATTAATGTCTTATCATCAGCGAGTTGCGAGTTTTGAGCATTGGGCATTGAGCATTGAGCACTGAGCAAACTCATCATCAAAACACCCCGAAGGGGAAGGCAAATTACAAAGCGCCGTTAAAATTTCACTTTCTAAGGCAAAAAGCAAGTTATAAAAACCAAAAACCAAGTTGGCATCAACAGGTGAAATCTCTCCCAGCTTCCTGTGTAGCACCTGAGGAAGACGGCACCCAAAGATGAAACAAACTTTGGAGTCAGAGTTAAACGCAAGACAAGAAGAAAATAACAAACATGAAGAAATATTAAGAATACGCGTAATTATGGTTGAGTTGAGCCGGAAAAAATTGATAAGACCCCCTCGCCATCATAATGTTGAGCAATTAAATTCATAAGCGCCTCAACCTGTGGGGCACCCTAATTTTGCAGTCGTCTTGTCTCTTGTCTCTTGGGATTTCCCCCGGAGTCCTCCTCGCTTGCTGGGTCGCTGTGACTGTGACTGCGACTGGCTTGCATGTCAGTGCCTCAAATCGTGGCTAATTAGTGTAGTAAAAGTGGCCAACGAAATGAAGAAATTTTCATAGAACCAAACAACATGCAACACTAAACACCAAGCACAAAAAATACAAAATAAAAAAGTAAAAAAAGATGGCCAAAGATGATGGGGTCGCTCGATTCTATACAGCGGATACTATTAGCTGGCCTTTTGTCATGTTGTTGTCTAATTTCTTGTTGTTTCAACTCGTTGTTTTTGTTGACTTTTAATGATGTGAAAGAAAGCTCGACTCGACTCCACTGGGCGCTGTGCGCCGTGCGCTTCTAATGACCCTGCCGCCCTGCCAGTTAGATCTATTGTCAGCGCTCTATCAAAATATTTCAAAAATAGAAAACTAGCTGAAATGTGTGTAATCTTCGCCTCGCTAGAGTTGGCTAGCATGCAAATCTTCGCCAGCGGCCGTGGAGCAGCTAATCAATCAATATGACTGAAGCACAGTAGCCGGGCCAAGATGGCAAGCAGCCAAGAGTCAGGAGAGTCAAAAGAGTCAGACGCCGTCATTCGTAGTCATAAATATATATGTGAACGCAGACACTTCAACGCAACCCTGCGATAAATAATTAGCCATCAAACTCTGTTGTTGTTACTTCGAGCAAAATGTGCAACAGAAGCTGGTAAGGCAAAAATGATTTAGCTGAAATTCGAAACTTTCGCCAGGCCATAATGAATGGCACCCATTGGCAGCTATTGGCCACTGCCCAGCAGTCTTTAACTTGGCCAACACAGCGGGTGAGAAATTGAACTTGCAGTCCAGCGGTCTCCAAGGGATATTGACTGCCCTAATAACTCCAAATACCTTTAAGATGTGAATGAAGCCACACATAAAAAAAGCAGTCATTAAAACCTGAATTATTTTATCAATTATTTTATGCTCCACTTTTTTCCTATTGTTTATCTCAATACTTTCAATGAGACCATTGAATTGAATTGTTGATATTTTTTATGGTTTACATTAAATTGAATGCAAGTGCATTTTATCTAGATCCCTCAACGTATTCATCTTATATCAAACCAATAACAAAATAATACATATTTTTGGCTGCCTGAATTTTACATTTATTTTTCTGAGAATTTTGCTGAGAACAGCTTTTAAATTTTATAGTTTACCAGTTTTCATCTTAAACTCTTGCTACTTTTACTATCCATAGATATCGGAAATTATTTGTATTATTATCTACTCTAAACCTCCGTGCCAAAGTTAAGAAGTGGCTTGAGTACTGCCGCAGACTTCTCGTGCCAGATATTGTCAGCGTGTTGTGACTTAACCCAATTTAGGTGGGCCCACAATGAATTATTTTTCTTGCGAGCATTTTCCTTGTTTGTGTTGCAATTTGGTCTCTGAATGCGCGAAATTTCATTTCCAACTAATAAAAAACGGTTACCCGTTGCGGCTTAAACTCTAATTAACGCCTCATGTGCGGTGCAAGAAGGTGAAGAGCCAAAGCCGAGTCAGAGATTGTCTGCTCTCTCTCTCCCTCCCACCTGCTCACCTCTTTAGCTGCCAGCGTCCCCCCTCACATTCAGCCCATCGTAATGCTATAAATGTCTTGTGTCTTGCTGCTGCTGCCGCTGCCGCTGCTGCTGCTGCTGCTGTTGTGCCCATTCTGTCTGCTTGAGAACGCTGAGATGGAGGAGATGTGATAGAGAGGGGAGGTGGAGGATGGATGGTTGGATGGATGGATGGATGGAGAAGCCACTTGGTGGCTGTATTTTGGCTCGGCTAAAGACAATCTTTTACGGCATTTCTTCTCACCAATTAGACGCACTTTAAGGGGTCATTAAATGTATATGATTTTATTATTATTATTAATAATTTCAGTTTATGCATTTTAAAAACCTATGTTTGTGCGAGTGCCAACTATAATTGCAGAGCCAAAGCCGAAGGCATGGACGTAAGCCTCTTTCAATCTGACAATCTCTAAAGACTCGGTTAACAGTTCTTTTGGGTGTATATTGTTGCTGTTGTCGCTGTCACCGTTGTTGTTGTTGTTGTTGCCGTTGCTCTTGCGATTGCTTTTGTTGTTGGTGTAGTCGAGTTTTTAACGCGTTTAGCTTCCGGTTGAAGTCGTAAAAACAAAAACTGCTCCTCTTTCGACGACTATGGGCCATGTTAGCACTTGTTGTTGTCGTTGTTGTTGTTGCCGCTTGGTGTTTGGCTTTTACGATATACTTTTTTTTCGCCACGCTGTGTTTTTACACCTCGTTTTTTACACTTGAAACTTTTTTATATGCTTGTTTCTTGATAATTTTTTTTGTGTCCCTCTTTTTATGTTTTCATTTTTTTTTTTGCCGTCGACGCACGTTAATTGAATTTGTGGCATGGTTACGCCCACCCTCCCTGCCTGTCGGCCCAAAGCAAAGCAACTCTTCAGTTATTGTCTATTTGCTGAGCCATTTATTTAATTATATCGCCGCAGACTGCCTTTCTAGCCATCTATTTGCTATTAGCTGCTCGCTATCGGCCGCTTGCCATTTGTCTGCTTCTCCGTTCGGTACTCAATAATAATTTGCATTTTTCAGCTGCTTAATCCACAGAAGTTTTTGCTGTAGATTTTTCTATTTGCTTTTTAGTTTTTAATTGGCAGGAAATAGTTGAGCTTTTTGCTTGAATACCCAGACGTACAACCGACAATGAAGCTAAAGAATGAATTGCATTCAGAAGTGTGGCTGCTTTTTTGTTTGCATTTCTCAATTACTATTTCTTCATTCTATTTCGATTGTAGTGCCTATGTACAGTTTTGTTAATTACAATCACTGCAGTTGATTTAAAATTCAAAATTCATAATGAGCTCCCGTTTAGCTAAGACATAAACCAATTTGAAATGCGTGAAAATGTTGCGTCTCATTCAGGCGCAACGTTTGTGTTGCATACTTTTTGGCTGTCAGCTTAAAGTTGAAATTCATTTTCCATACTTTCCGTTTTCAAACATTTTTAATAAATGACACAATTTGTCACAATTGCAGGCACACCAAGTTTAAAGTTAAATTAAATTAAACAACCATTTTTATTATTGATTATCTGCACATTCCCAAAAATGCAGAAATATTTGAAAATTTTCATTTCATATCTCATACATAGTTTAAAATTTATTCTTGCTCGATTTGGCCTTTATACAAAAATATATTTGCGATACAATAATAAAAAACACTTGCCGACTTGCTGGAAATATCATGCCTAATACTTAATTACCGCGATTACCTATGTAGAAGGAGACTTCAGGGGCAATTTGATTACAGTGTATATGGGATAAATATGAGAATTTTACAATTGAATTAGAAACTTTACAAATGCGCTTAATATGCGATTTAATTCATTCGTTGAATATGGTTATTATTAATATTAATTTTACATATGCGTATATATAAATATATATATTTTCATAAAAATATTAAAGCAAATATATATTCTCGGTACTCAAGCTTAGATTTTCGTTATGGTTCGTTCTGAAAAAAATTGATGCTGCCTCCGAAACAGTTTCTAACTGTACAACTTGTTGCTAAATCTGTTTAATTAATGAATTAATCCAATCTCAGGTAGAGAAAGAGAGAGAGAGATGGAGAGAGTGTGGGTGGGAGGGAGAGATGTAGAGAAAGCATAAAAAGCTGCATACTAATTTGGCACGCATGGGAGTTGGATTTGCAGTTGGGAATTGGCTGTCAAAGAAGCTGCGTATAATATATACAATTAATAAGTGAGTAGTGAAGAGGAGGCTAGGAGCAAGGGAGGGTAGAGTAGGGGCTATGTTACAGATTTAAGAACGCTCTTTATAAATATTCATTACAAATGATTTGTATAACAAACTGCGCCTTAGAACTAATTAAATAGTTACATTTATGCATATTTTAGAGTATAGATTATTTGTTGTTACATATTAAATATATAATATATTACGAAGTATGACCAAATTTTGGTAGCAACTAAAAACAAAAAACCTCTGCTCAACTTTACACGTTGCACAACACAACAGCACACACACACACACACACATCCATGCACACACTCAAGCAAACACACATGCAGACACACTTGAGTTATATAGTTGTAGTTGTAGTTTTAGTTTCAGTTTAATTGTTAACTTGGCGAGACTCAATTGGCTCAGTCGACTTATAAGCATATAGTCCTAGTTAAACCTATGTATAGCCCATATCTATATGCGTGTCTATGTATATTGTTGTTTAGTAGTTATTTTTAGTCGGCAAACTCAATTCAATCGTTGGCCATGCAGTAGCCGGAATAGGTCTGTATGTTGTCCTCGAGGAAACTCTCGCCCGCTATGACGCCCGACTGCGTGTGGTGGCTGGGACAGCGATGTCCTTTGGGGCACTGGCACAGCGAGTTGATGTTGACTTCGTCGAGGAATTCCTGTCGCTTGCGCACCGTGAACAGCTTGCAGGGTTGCTTGCGTTGGCAGCGTAGGCGCTAAACGAAAACAGAAAAGCAAACATTTCGATTAGTCGACAATTTAAAGGGGAATATTTTTGGGTTAGGAGAAACTCACCGTCAGCGGGGAGCAGGCGAAGAGATAGCGATAGGCTGTGCTATCGTTGGCGACGGGCTCGCGCTTGGTCAGATAGGTGACCGAGTTCTTGGGACAGCGACAGTGAACAATCTGCTCGGTGATATTCAACTCGGCCGCCGTCGTCAGCGTCCAGGTGTAATCACGAAAGTGCCTGGCGCCAGAGGAAAGCAGTTGATTAGTAGACGATTCACTGCAGTCACTCAGAGTTCTATACTCACTTGCACACGGGCAGCTTGTGCACCGGCTGACAGAGCTTGTAGTGTCGCGTCTTGTCCGCAATCGTGTGTCCATCCTCGACGCCCAGGCTGCTCGGACAGCCGCCAATGTAGCTGGCAGCCTCCTTGAGTCCGCGGTGACCCGAATGCCGCATATGCGTTGCGCCACGCGGCGTCAGGTGGGGCAACTCGTTGTCGGCCAGCGCCTCGTAGCCGGACGGCGGCAGTGCCTCGTTGTAGTCGGGCGAACGTTCCAGATAGTCGCTCGACTGCAGCTGTAAATCGTCCTCGTAGACGGCGCCCAGTTTTTGCATCAGCTTCTTGAGGTGCAAACTCTCGAACTTCTTGTCCGGAAACTCGCCGAGCAGCAGTCGCTTGTGCTGCAGCATTTTCTCCTTCTCGTAGTAGCTGCGATACTTCTGCTCATGTCCCGCATGCGGATGCTCATGATGATGCAGCACCACGTTGTTGGGCATGCGATTCGATTCGGGACAGCGACACTGACGCTCAATCCAGGGCACCTCGTACAGATCGATTTTGGAGCAGACCGCGTTCGGTGCGCACACGGGCAAATCATCCTCGGAGTCCTGCAAGCAACAAGGCAGAAAGAAGCAAGTGTTAATGGCGTTTTGAGGCACTGTAAATGGGGCGCATTTGCATAGGCAAGTGGACGACTTTAGTCGAGGGCCATTGAAATAATTTCATTCATTGGATTTGCTCGGAACTTTTCAAGTGGCCATTCAGGACAGCAATCATAGTACTATTCAAACGATTTAGCCTCCATACATTGGGCTGCATTAGTATTCAGGGGATTGCCGTTGTTTAGCCGAGGTTAACTTGATTAACATAGCTGTTATCAGCATGTGAGAGTTCCGAGTGTTTGTTCGAGTGTGTTTGAGTGTGTTTTCGGCTGTTTGTTTGGGGTCGACAGATACTTTTCATTAATTGAATTCCCAAGGCCTCGAACTTGTCACAGGCAAGGGTGTGTGTGTGTGTGTGTGAGTGTGTGTTGAGTGTGTGAGTGTGTTTGTCGCAGCTTGTTTACTTAATCCTTCGCTCCTTTCGCACACTGGCCCCATAAAAGCTTATGTTACTAGCTGTCGTTGGATGTTCTTGTTGTTCTCCCTGTTGTTATACCCAGAGAGCGTCTGCTAACGGGGTATGTCCACTTATAGTACAAGTGTATAAATTACTGATCTCATAACTTTTAAATATCTTCTGAATTAAGATCAAAGCGTCTGTGAGAACTAAAGCTACCATATTTCTTGGTTGATAACTATTAGGGATAATTACTTCAAACCCTCCAAGGCATTCTCAAATAAAACAAGCACTTAATTTGAAATTATTTCTTGAATTTTACTTTTAATTATGCACCCTAAAAGACGTGTGAATTACTCAAATTTGAATCCCTCCTAAAATCAAGCAAGCACTCAAGCGGAAATATTATTTGATTTGATTATTAAATTTGGACCCATGACAAGACATGTGCATTTCT
The DNA here is from genome assembly GCA_035047445.1 of Drosophila siamana. Lineage (NCBI taxonomy): Eukaryota > Metazoa > Arthropoda > Insecta > Diptera > Drosophilidae > Drosophila > Drosophila siamana. The sequence goes on along the minus strand of JAWNPP010000109.1, from coordinate 26,666 downwards.
CAAATTCGATTAGAAAACTCTTTACTTCATTTTAAAATGATTTATGCATATTGTTTTTCGTGCATTTGACTACCGGGTATCCAGCAGTCGAGCGCAATTGACGGCAGCTTTCGGTCCGGTTGTCGTTGTGGGCCATAAACATAAAATCCAACTAGCAACTGCGGACTTTGGTTCTGTTTTCGTTTCGTATTCGATTCGCTGCGTTTTTATTATGTGTCGTCTGCTGCTTCAACGCTTGTCATTGTCCTTTCTCATTTGATTTTATTGTATGGCACTCTAGTGACAACAGCAACAGCAAAAGCGACAGCAACGGCAGCGGCAGCGGCAACAGCGACTCGCATATGAGCAACATCTTCCACAGGTTTCCAATGAAATTATCGAAAGCAATCAATTTTTTAAGTGGAACTGTTTTCAACTCGTACCTTTTGACATTCACTCCAAGCTGCTGCTGTTGTTGTTGTTGGGATCCTTTCTTGTTGTTCGCCTTTTGTTGGGTTTCGATTTCAATTTGATTTCGTGTGCGTTTGTTTTTCTTCTTCTATTTCTCTCTGATTTGTATTCAAATTATTTTTATAATGAAATCAATAGGCCCCTTTTGGCTTCGTTTCGTCTCGAGAGTTAGTTGCACCTGCCACGCACCCCGCAACCCGCTACCTGATCCCAAGTCCTTTAGCTCAGTCCTGGACTCCGATTGTAGCTATCTACTTAGCGAGTCCGTGACGAACCGGAAGTCCGGAAGTGATTTAGTGCAGACGACGAGCCGACGGATGTAAATAAATAAGTGCAGTACACACGCACACACACACATTAACACTCACTGTGTGTGTATGTGTGTGTGTGTGTCTTCAAAAGGGATTAGCACTGAAACAGGAAGTGAAGCAAAGCCAAAGCCAAAGCCAAACAGGTTGCCTGCCTGCCTGACCTTTTACCTTTGCCACTAACTGTCATTCTCTCTCTCTCTCTCTCTCTCTCTCCCTCACAGACATTCTCCCTCTTTCTGTCTCTCTCTGTTTTGCTGTTGCGGAAGTAGTCCGTCGACTTCCTTGTTGTCTTCAGCAGGCTTCTTCGTTCGCCGCTCTTTATTAGTTTTATTTACTTCCGCTCCGCATTTTTACTTCCGCATCGCGCGTTTCCCACGCGTTTTTGACCTACTTTTTCGTTTGGCTCGTCAGGATTTCAATGCTGCACCTGCCCCCGTCTCCACTTTGCTTGCCACCAGCTGCACACTCTGTGTGCTGCAGCTACGCGAGTTCCTGTTGTTGTGAACCTTAACCCTTTGTTGACAGATTCAAACATTTTTCCATATTGCACCCCCTCAACGCTGAGTGTTTTTTCGTGCCCGCTCGTCGTCGTCGTTGGTGGATTATTAGGATTCCTATGGATTCGGAGCGGGGATCGCGTTGACGCACTTGAGGGAAACCTTTGTCGTGCTGGCAGGATACGCTGCTGCTTATGTAAGGAGCTGCCTGCTTGCCTTCAAGGGAATGTCGCTGTAAGCAGCGTGGGAAATTCTTTGAAATACGAGCAGCTCCCCAAAAAGTCCTTTTGTTTTTACGCGACTCACGCTGCGCCACTTATGTTGTAGAAAGGGGGGAGAGTGAATTTATTGATAGGCAAATGCAAGAATGAAGTATTGCCAAACGAAATGTTCATCAGATATACAACAAATAGCATAGATAAGCAGCGAGGTAAGAGGGGAGCTGCGTCAGCTGAAGTTCCAGCAAGAAAGTTTTGTGCCACAACAGTAAAAGTTGCTGCCGAAAGCAAACAAAAGCGAGACGAAGACAGTGAGATAGAGCGCTACAAAACTCACAACGGATTTCCGGTTTAACGGGGCAAACTCAGTGGCCAGGCGGGTGGTGAGAAAGGGGAAGATGCAGGGGCAGCGTCGGGCGCTACTTGCCACGGCGACACTTTATAATTTGCTCTGCAGCACGCGCGATGCGACGCCACCAACAATTAGCCTCGTGTGTCAAAGTGCAGAGTGGAGCAGCAGCGGAAGCTGAGACAATGCGTGCGCCGCCGTTTGGGTGTGCAACGTGATGCGGCAAGCAGTGTGCAACTTTTGAATGACTTTCCATCCATTCAGCAGATTGAATTCGCTTGCAATTGAACGAGGGCAAGTGGTGAGCTCAAAGTGGCGACTTTAAGAGCTGTTAAAGGGTTTTACGCACGCTCGTTTAATTGAATCGAATTAACCTCCAAGAACCCCACCGAAAAAACGCAGAAAAAAAAAAAACAAAAGCAAACTGAAAAGTTGTAGCTGCTGCTGCTGCTGCTGCCGTTGGCTGGCCGCGTCATGCCTCATGTGGCTGGGGGCATGCTTGGAATGCTGCACCGGAAGCGTCTTGCCTCAAGATTACAATGACGCGCACAATTTGCTAAAAGGGCCCAAAGGGGGGGCGGGAAGGCAGGAGGGGAGATGGCGGCCACATTGCTGGCATGCCACATTGCAGCACAGAGTGCAGCTTTTGTCTTTCGCTCATTAGCCCGACGACGAGCGCATGGGGGAAGCCTTTGATTGTCGTCGTCGCTCTTAGCTGCAGCGTAATTCGAGAGGGATTGGCCAAGGAGCAGAGGCGGAGACGAGGATGGAGACGGAGACGGAGACAGAGCTGGCTGACTGACTGCACCTGCCGCTATCAATAACCCAAAACGCTTGACATGACGTGCGCAAAACTCGGCACAAAAGGACGCGCCACAAAAGGACTGTCTGTGTGTGTGTGTGTGTTGCCAATCAGTGACATAAATTTGTGAATGCCGGAAGATGCCTCGCTAAGAATGTCCCGGGGTCGGTGTGAGTCGGGTGTGTCGGTGTTTGGTTCCCATGAGGGCGTTGACGCACAAAGACGCACACGATCGACAGACGCTGCAGACGTTGCAGGGCGGATGCTGCACATGCGCCGCCGCTGCCGGGACCGTTAGCTGGCTGCTAGCTGCTGGCAGCCGCCTGGCACAAGTGTCTGCAACAGCAGCAGCGGCAGCAGCAGGTAGTTGCAACAACATTCCTGCCGCCTGCTCCTCGGTCTTTCTATTTCTACTGTTATCTTTTGTCTGTGCGTTAATGATTTTTCTATACATTTCCTTTGCTGCAACTGCAAATGATGCTGCTGTTGCTGCTGTTGCCGCTGCTGTTGTTCTTGCCCCATGACGGAGAATTATGCAATCTGGCGTCGAGTCGAGGCGAGTCGAGTCGGGCAGGCGAACATGTGGCCAGATTTGAGACTGACAGCGAGTCTGGGGCAGGGTTCGAGGCGGAAGTGCTCTTTGGTCACCTCACGCTGTTTACACGAAAATTCAATTAAAATTGAAAATTGTTTTCAAGCGGAAGTCGCCAGAGAGAGAGAGAGAGAGAGAGAGAGAGAGGAGAGAGAGAGAGAGAGCAGCTTCTATCTATGCTCTCACTTTGCTGCTGCGGAAGTCACACGGAAGTTGTTTAGGCCAGCGCCAGCAAAACAACTTCCACTTAATCTTCATCCGCCTCGAGCTGCTCTCGAAATTATTCTCGGCTTTTGCTTCTTCTTCTTCGTATACTTCTTGGACTGCAGAGAGTTTGGCTGGAATTCCAACGAAAACATTAAACTGGGTTTGGGACTTATTTCTATGTTGTGCGCGAGGCGGAGAGAATGCCGGAAGTAGAAGCTGATTCAGTGCTTGTTCTCACCCGAGACACGACACACAGACACACATATTTTGCATAGTCCAAAGTCGCCGAGACTTTGACTTCAGCATCGCGGGGAGGGGGCCGGCGACCAGCAGGGAAGTGGGGCAACTGGCCGTGCCACTTTGGCGCGCCTTAACGGAAACATGCCAACCTCAACAGCGGCAGCGGCTGAGGAAGAAGCAATAACAACAACAACGAGAAGAAGAAGCGGCAGCAGCAGCATAAAAATTTCATTCATAAAAGTGCAAAAATGCCAAAAGGAAGCAAACCACAGGCAGCAGCAGCAGGAGATAGGCTGATCAGTCAGAGAGAGAGAGAGAGAGAGAGAGAGAGGGGAGGGGCAGGGGATTTGAATTGGCTAGGCTGGAACTGGTTTGGTTTGCCACTCTGGCAGCCAATTGCAGGCAGCAGCTCCGACTTGTTGTTATTGTTTTTGTTGTTGTTGTCCATTGTTGCTGGCAACAACGCTGAATTTTGCGTAGCTCGTTGATCGTCACAATTAATGAACGTCGTCTACGCACACGGACATCCACTAACCACATCCACATCCACATCCACATTCGCATTCACATCCTCAGTAAGCCTGTTGCTGCTGTGGCCGCAAAACGGAAAAAAGCAATTCATTCATTCATTCAGAAAGGGGAGACAACAACAACAACAAGCTGGCATAGTTGTTGTCTGCCTTTGTAATTGTTGCTTTGGCCAAACCGCAAAATGTTGCTGCCGTTGCTGCTGCTGCTGCTGCCAGTGTAAACATGTTGCTGGCAACAGCAACAGTTGCTGCCTCCTTTTACGCTCAGCTAAATAAATCAATCTTTGCTGCTACGCTATTGTTGTTGCTCAGCATTTTTATGAATGAAAAGTTGCTGCTGCAACGACTGTTGTTGTTGTTGTTGTTGCTGCTGCTGTTTTTCGCAATTTTTTTAATGAATGACAACGGCAACAATTGCGCGTAGCTTTTTTTTTATCTTCATTGTTGTTGCGGCCTTTTTTGGTTGTCTGTTAATTACGCTCAAGTTGCAGTTGCTGTTTCTGTTATTGTTGTTGCTGTTCGCTCCATTTGTCGATGATCGCTTGTTGTTTTGTTTAATGAACACATGCGCACTTGTTGTTGTTATTGTTGTGGTTGTTGTTGCTGCTCGTGCGGCGTTTTTATGAATGAATGAATCAACAGCAAGAGCAACAACAGTATCGACAGCACCGTTTGCGTATTTATAGCTATTTATTTTTGCTGGCGTTGTAAACAATGCGCCTTTGGCACGTAATTAGCACACTTACAGATAGCAGCAGCAACTACACAACAACAGCAGCAATAGTAGAAGCAACAGCAGTAGCAGCAATAACCCGAATTGGAACGTGTCCGTCAATAACTGTAACAAGGTCTTGGCTGAAACGGAAACTCGCCCGGCCAGCAAATATTTCCGTTCGATTTTCCGAATGCGTTTGCGTTTTGTGGCAAGTGGCAACAGTGGCCACAACGAAACTAGACAAAATTGTTGCTCTTATTGTTGTTGTTGTTGTTGTTGTTGATCACACAAAATTGTTACAAGTCTAATACTACTATAAAAAAAAAGATGAAAAAAAAAAAGTTGACTTGGCGCGCGCGCCAGCTCCAAACTTGAGTCGATTGCCTCGAGAAACACGACAACAACAACAGCATCAGCAGCAGCAGCAGCGGCGGCAATAGGTGCAACAACAGCAACAACGAAGACGACGACGGCAAGAAAAAAGTGGGCAAACTAGTTTTTTGGTATCGAGCATCCGTTGGCTCAGGTTGTTGTAGCTTTCAGCCAGTTGTTGTTGTTGTTGCTGCTGTTGCTGTTTGTTTTTTATTTTTTCTCAATGGAAGCTCTCTGAAATTGTGAACTGGAATTTTTTTTAGGTGAATAATTGTGCTATGTTGTCGCTGTCGCCGTTGCTGTTGTTGTTGTTATTCATTTTATGCTAATGCGTTAGACATTATTAAAAAAATATGTTTTGTTTGTTCATGCGCACACCGCGAGAAATTTCCAAAAGCTGCTTCGCTGATTTCTCGCAGTGTATAATCAAGCTTCTGTTCTTGCTGTTGTTATTGTTGTTGTTGTTGTTGTTGTTGTGTTGTCTACTCTCTTCGAGCATTTGTTTTTCTTGTTTTCGCTTTGAATCACATTGAATAATTTCTAAATTTAGCATAAAATATCATAAATTCTTTGGCGTGAAAGGAAAGAGAGGAGAAAAAATACTTGTGGCTGAAAAAAATTATGAATAAAATGCGATGCGAATGCGAAAGCGAAGAAGTTGTTCAAGTGGCTCAGCAACAGATCAGTGTTTTATGTGATAGTGGCAGAAGATCTATGAGACAGCCAGAGATCGAGATGCTCTCTACAGACTTTAGAGACTCGAACTCGATGATGACCTTGCTGAGTTACAGCTTCACACAAGCACAGAAACACAAACACACCTAGTCGAAAAGCTGTTATGATAAAGCTCGTAAAGTTTATGACGCGACTTTTATGATGAATGCCTGCGGCTGGCATTAGCATAAAGATGACTATGGAACGCAGCAGCTGACTGAGAGAGAGACAGAGAGAGAGGGCGTCGGGAGTGGCGGGAAGCTGGCGAAAATATGTGCCGAAAAGTTTTGGACAGAACTCTAGAAAATTGTGCGCATTGTTGTGGAGGGCGTGGTAAAGCTATTGATAAACAACTTTTATATTTACTGCACACCCAACACACACACACACCGACATACACGTAGACATTGCGCATACGCACAGTTGTGCGAGATTGGGCTTGTGACTGGCGCTCGCTGTAGGAACAAACGAACGAACGGAAAAAAGTAGAAAAAAAACTAGCTGAAAAATAAATAAAAATGCCGTTTTCACACCTGGCTGCGCTCGGCCAACAACAACAACAACGATAACAATAAAAGCACCCACGTGTCTGGGCCAGGCCACAAAACGGGCACAAACAACACGGCGACGAGTGGACAAACGGACAGACAGACAGACGGACAGTCAAGCGGACAGACAGTTGTAGAGACATGTTTATGCTTGATTTGTTTATGCATTTCTCAGTCGATTGGAATTTCTAGCAGCCTCTTTGATATCTCGTTTTCGTTTTCGGTGCTAGCTCGTGTCATTCAATGTCTGCGTCAGGCAGGCAGCATGCCACATGCCACAACACAGCACAACAAGCGTCCAGCACTCAGCCCACAGCTTTGCTTTCGGCTGCCGCTGCTGCTGCTTTTAGCCATGCCACGCGCATCGTTGCCGTCTCGCGAGTTGTTTAAGCCAAATATGCGTAGCTGATCTGCTTGTATATGGCTAACAAATCACTGTTGTTGCCTCTTGTGTTGCTGTTGCGGTTGTTGATGTTGATGTTGGTGTTGTTACCCATTCAAACAACATTTGGACGCTCTGTCGCTTTGCCATTCATTCATAGATTGACTTGCCCAACGAAGCGGAACGTCGACGTCGCTGTCGCCGTCGCCGTAGCCGTTGACGTCGCTGCTGCTATCGACGCTGCTGCTGGCGTCGCAGCTCATCAGCGTTTACGTTTTCATTCATTCGGTCGCCTCCCCTCGCTGCTCGCCCCTCGACCCTTCTAGTTGCCGCTTCGCACCCATCACATCAACATCGCCCTCTTCCTCCTCCTCCTCCTTCTCCTCCTTCTCCTCATCCAGCTCTTCACAGTTCTCGCTCATTCATCGTGCTGGCAACGCCATTTGCCAGCTTCTTCGTCATCGTCGTATTTCATTCATGAATTTTCTTTCATTCAGCTTTGCCTGTTCCCCTCATCTTCCTTCCCTCTCTCTCTTCTCTCTCTCTCTCTCTCTCGCTCTCTTCCCTGTCTGGTTGTTGTTGTTGTTATTGTTGAAAACATTTTTAAATACCGGAACTGAATGTTTAGCGCTTTTAAGCATGGGAACTTTTTGTTTTCTTCTTCAAGAAAAATAAAGAAAAAAGTTTATCTATTCGCTTACACTCCATCTTCTCTCTCTCTCTCTCTCTCTCTCTCTCTCTTTCGTCCCCCCCTTTGATTTGTTGAGCGATTTTATGCGAGCTCTTCCGAAAACCCCGAAAGGAATTTTTGGTTTTTTTTCTCAGTTTTGTGGCGTTTTTGTCTATTTTAGGTGTTGTTCTCTATGCGCCGCCCGCTTTGTTGTTGTTTTTTTATGCCTTCACAATTTATTGCAGACATACGGATTGGGAATTTATGGGCCATGCTGATGGCTCCACCTCCCCCCATCTCTCACACCCCTTCCCCCAACGAACTGAGGCGGCGATCAGTGAGTGTGGGGCATATTAGCGGGATTATGTGTGGTCTAATGTGGCGTAAATGGGCTTGGAAAAGGATGGCGATGCGTTGACATTGAATGCGACTTTAAAAGATCTATTAGGCAAAGATTTAAAATAAGCAGATTGGGGATTAATATGCTAACGTGGCAATAGGTCTTTGAAGAAGAAATTTAATGTAGTTGAGTAATGAATGCATAATACTATTGTTACTTTATAGTATGCTTAGCTATTAGCAGATCATTTAAATCTGTTAGGTATTTAATAAATACTTAAAGAGTTGTAGAAGATATATTAAGCAAAGGCTGCTAAAATTCAATCTTCCAGCGGTAGAAATTGCGTCTCTTGTGTTGCAATAACGGACAATGACTGTAAGAGTGCTATGAATAATGTGAATATTTATTATTTACCACTTAAGCTCTCAGCACTTCCAGGGTATTCGCTTAGTCAACCCATAAGCGCAACTTATTGGCAATGTGTCCCTTTAGTTGTTGTTGCTCAGACTGTCAATATTTTCGTTTTGATTGCTGTTGATATTTCACGCCTTGGCTAACTAACAACAACAACAACAACAACAGCAAAATCAATGGCAACAGCAAGAGGAACGGCGGCTAGGGAGTGTTCACTACAGTGGACACTAGACATAACAAATCGCTGATATTTGAGACTAGCCCAAGGGGGGAAACATTTGATTGAATGCCCATTGAGTCAACAAAGAGCGGTTTGTGTGCTCGCAGTTGTTGGATTTGCAGTTCGAGGGAAAAAGATCGTATCGCTGTAGTATCGCATGGTTTGTGGAACTTGGCTTAGTCATGCTGCCGCACACTGTGGCACCAACACCACCACCACCACCACCAACAACAACAGCAACACACTGTTTGTGGCTCGAGTCGTATAAAAACATTGAACTCCTGACCCGCAGCGCTAATTGGTCTATAAGGTATCGTTGACTTTAATTGATCAAATGCGACGACAACAGCGACGGCAACAACAATGTTTCTCAAATGACATGGAAAACGCTGCTGCTGCTGCTGCTGCGGCAACAAACAACTTTCATTTTTCATATAAAGCAACTGCTGTTGTTGTTGCTGCTGTGGGCTGCAGTTGCAATTAAATGTGCCATTTACAATGAGACAACTGCCCCGTTTTGTGGGTGTCAAGTGTAATGGCTGCTAAGAACGTCAATCTCTTTAGGGCGGCGGCTAAATATAGACAATATGCCCATACAACTCGACTCGAGATCTCTGTCGTACTCTCGACTTGAAAATCGTGGGCCCAGCCCCAAGTTGAGTGCAAAACCTGATGCTGCTGCTGCTGCTGCTGCTGCTGCTGTTGCTCGGCGTGGGCATTGCAGCCAGTTACAATATGGCAACAGCAACAACAATAAAAGCAGCCAAAGTTGTTGAGCAGGTGTCGCCGCATTATGCAATTGCCGACAAGTTGTTTGCATAGATCAATGCGGCTGTTGTTTTTGCTACAGCAGCAACAGTTGCCGCTGTAATTAGCTGCGACTTATTTATTAGCTGTGTCTCTCTCCACTTACCCCCACTTGGTAGAGTATGCGCAGATCCTTAGAATGCGCATGCCTGTTGTTGTTATTGTTGTTGTTGCTGTTGCCGCTCATGCGTTGTTGCTGCTGCAACATTTGGCGCGCACGTCGATTCGCTGGCTCCGTCTCCGGCTGCTCCTTGTCTCGCTCCAACTGCTCGGCCGACATGCTGACTACAGCCACAGTTAGTGGCTTCTCGTTGCTGCCGCCGCCGCCGCTGCTCAACGTGGTTGCCGCCGTCGTTGTGGATGTGGCTGCTGTTGACGGCGCACCTGTTGGCAGCGTCTCTTTGGCATCGTAGATGGTGTACTCCAGGCTCTTGTGCTTGGCCAGAGCGGCGCTGTCATCGGCGCTGGCCGTCGGCGTCAGCTCGTAGACCTCGAGCGGCAGACGCGTGCTCTGCACGTTGCCGCTCGCCATCAGCAGCAACAGCAGCGACAGCGACGGTGATCGCAAGCGTAAGCTGGACATAGTCGACTCTGTGTGTGTTAGTGTGTTTGTGTGTTTGTGTGTGTGTCTTTGGGTGTGTTGCTGTTGTAATTGACACTTTTGTTGTGGGTATCGCGAGACGTCGACTTTGCTGGCTTGATTGTTTTTGTTTTGGGGATAGGGTTGTTGTTTGTGGCTGCGAGGGGTGGCTAAATTAGCATTGATCAGCGCTGGGGCTGGAGCGTTTGCTGCCCGCTTTCAGTTGGCCCCTGGCCCACATGCTACGCAGCCAGCGAATGACAGCAACGAAGGCAAGTGGGGACAAGACTCGCGTTGCACGATTGCGTTACAAGCAAGCAGGTTTCAAAGCACACGATCGCGCACACCAACTACCGATTATCGATTACCGATTAACGATCGGCGCTCAGCGATTATTGATTATCGATTGCACTCCGCTCGAATATATGTATGGATTTGATTCGATTTTGATTTGTAGCACCACAAAAACAACACTCGCGTTGCCTCGACTGCGATTGTGTTCGATACGTTTCTTGACTCGCAACGTTACTGTTGTTGTTGTTATTGTTTTTGTACGAGTTGTGGCATGCGTCTCGGTCTCGGTCTCGGTTTCGTATTCGATTTCCCGGTCTCTTCGTCGACGTCGTCTGCTCAGGGCAACCTCACTTTTCGAACTGATCAAACAGAAAAACGAACGACGGCAACTTCTCAACTCTGTTGTCGTCGTCGCAGTCGTCGTCGCTGCTGCTGCTGCCCGCGTCGCTGTCGCCGTCGATGCGTTGTTGTCTCTCGCTCTCCCAGCAAGTGTTTGTGTATGTGCATCTGTGTGTCAAGTTTTGAATGAACGCACACACACACTCACACACAGGCGAGCAAACAGCGACGGCAACGGCGACATCGACGGCGACTGCGACTGCGGCTGTGACGTAGGCAGCAAGCCTGGACTGGTTGAATGAATGAATGAATGCTAAGAGACGACGACGCAGGCAGCAGCAGCACAGCATCCATGCCGAGTGTCTGTGTGTGTGTGTGTGTGTGTATGTGTGTGTGTGAGTATCTATGTGTGGACCTGTGAAGCGACTCGCGTGCTGCGCTCGCCTGTCGCCTGAGGCCTCGACGCGACGCTGCACGCTGCACGCTGGACGGTGGACATGAGGCGCATCCTTTAGCTCGTTTTTGCTGCTCAGTGTTTATGTTTGCGTTCGACTTTTTGCCTGTGTTTGTTGTTGTTGCTGCTGCTGCTGCCGCCGTTGTTTTTGTCATTTTTACTACGACCGGAAACTAATTCCTGCCTCAGCGACATTGTTCTTGCCGTGGGCCTCTTTTTGCTCGCCTTGATGTTGCTGTTGCTGTTGCCGTTGTTGTCGCTCGCTGCTAGCTGCTGGCTGCTTGTTTAATTTCGCGCGCATGCCAAAAAAGAAGCAAGAGAGAAAAAAACGGCAACAAATCTGGAAGACTCGTCTTCAGTTGAGCTTCAGTGTTGAGTGGCGAGTTCAAGCGAAAAGCGCGCGAAGTTCCCAAGAAAGCGCGCCAATTTTTATGGGCCGCTCCCGATCCCGGGACCGGGACTCATTGCCTCATTCATAGGCTTTATTTAGAGGACAGCATTATTGGTTTATCACTTCATTCATTTCCGATTGAATAGATTCATTCATTGATGAGATGAACTCATATCATTTCGAATGCTGTCTTACTTCCTGTATAAATCTCATTCATAAACATTTTTACATTTTTAATATTTTGCTTTCGTTTTGATTTTTAGGCAGATCGTTTTACTCCCTTCCTATGGATTACAATTAATCTTTTCACACGTTAACATATACTATACTATAATGTCAAGATATTTCCTTCAAAATTAGCATATTAATTAATCTTCGGCTTTTTTATGTTTTTTTTTCAATTGAGCATTTCCTGGGTGTAGATATATTGTATATTTGACACTCTTGCACTGAACTTTGTTTAAATATTGCAATAATGACTGAAGTGACAATACAATATTTGACATATTTCTATTGATACTGATTAATATTCGAACTAGTTCAGGTGGAAGAATTCAATGAGTGACCCCTGAGGACAATAGTCTAATTTAAATTGACAATGGTTTCGCAGTCTTATTAATAAATGTTCCGCTCTTTTCGTTACAGGCAAAATGTATGCGGTTATAGGACGACGTCATGGCAAAATCCTATCGAGCGACCTGACGCAGGGCAGCGGCAACTTTGCCGTGACCTGTCTGCTGCCGGTCATCGAATCGTTCAACTTTGCGCAGGAGATGCGCAAACAGACATCTGGCCTCGCCTGTCCCCAGCTAATGTTCAGCCACTGGGAGGTAAGTTGTTGTTGTATTGTTGTTGTGTCCAGTCAGCGCAGCTGTTGTTGCCTGGTGATTTTGGCACAAGTGCGCCACGCAATCAGAACTGAACTTATATCCATCCATCCCCTCTTCAACGAGAGTTGGCCATATGCCATGTGCGTGCTTTAGCCTCTCCATCTTCCTCTCCATCTCCATCTCCATCGCCATCGCCATCTCGATCTCCATCTGCGGTCTGTGTGTTTGGTCAGCTAAAATCTCAGCTTACCTTTGGTTAACTGCTGCTACCTTCTGCTGAAGTCTTATAAGCTAAAACCACAGCAGCAATAGCAGCGACAACAGCGACAACAGTTGCTCTGAAAGTTATATGGTCCATTTGAGGCTGCAGCTGTGGCAACTCTGGCCTGAAATTCAAGTCCCTTTGTATTTATTATTATTATGTATGTGGCTCGCATCGAAGCGGGCGGCCTTTCCCCTGACCTTGTCGCACTTCAATCCCATTTGTAGCACTGCTAATAGTTCAGCATCGATGCAGCCCTCGATCGCCGGTGGGTAGAGCGGATGAGATCGCTCAAAAGATGATTAATAAAGACGCTGCCCACGTGCACCACACAAAAGTGTCGCCGATGAAAATATGCGGAAAATGTTAAAATGCTTGAAGCTTTTTGGGCTTAAGTTGAAAGCGAATCGAGACGTTTGGCGTTGTATTATATCATCTCGCTTTTATTGTGTGCAAACAAGTTTACAGAACTTCTTGGAAATGATTGTCGAGAAAACCGCAAGCCAAAGAATGTTTTCGTTATGCTCTCCAGCTGAGGGCATTATAATTATGTCACGAACTGTGTTAATTATTGTGTGCGTCTGTGTGTGTGCGGAGAAGTGTTTATTTCATCTCAGAGGCAACATAAAGTGTTTAGAATCTTGTGACAACTTTCTAACTCATTTTCTTGTGTGTGCTGAGCTGTTTGACGAATATGTTCGACGTGCTTTGAAATTATATTCATGGCAACTAATCGCAATGGCTTCCTTTTTACAACGAACAACATTAAGGCGAGCAAAGGCGGTGCAAAAGAGTTGAATTAATGGATGTCAGTATGTTTATTATATAATGAGCATAGTTTGAGGTCCTGTTTGATATCAACGCTTGCTTAGAAAAGTCTATTCATAAAAGTGTAAGTGTGTCCATTTTCATTACTCAGATGTTATTTTATTTTATACAATGTGAGAGCAGGATGACTTTTAACCAAAGATAAATGACAGCACGAATATCCTCTTATCTAGTTTTTAAGAGGGGATTTGTCAAACACTGAGATCACGACTATTCTATTATCTAGCCTTAAGAGTAGATTAATTAATCTCAAGATAAAAAATATATATTTTAAACTGCATATATGTTTCTTTAACTGTTCGTAGTCTGTACAAGTTGCCATGCTTTCATTGAGTAGAATTCGCCAATCGAAAACGAAGTGTTGCTTTCAAGTCGGGTGTGCGCAGAGTGTCAAGTGCGTGTGCTGGTGTTACTAGACTGTGTGTGTGTGTGTGTGAGTGTGAGTGTGTGTGTTTGTTGTATATCGCCCAACCAATCGATAACAACAAGTTTTTGTATAATGACTTCCGGTGATTTTCTATTTCTCAGCTGAAGTTTGCCGGCATCGCTGGTCTAGAGTTGTTTCTGTTGCTGTCGTTGTCTTTTTGCTGCTTCGAATTATTTCATACGCATTTCCAGCGCCCGTCTCAAAGGGGAGCAACAACAGCAGCAGGAGATGGAAGCGAGAAGGGAGGCGAGAGGAGGTGGGGCAACGTTTGTGTAACTTTCCGTGTGTGTTTTTCCTGTAGTAATCCAAACGGAAACTAGTTTTGTTTCGCGGCTTTGAAATAAGTGCATTATTCGAGCCAATTGAAGCCAACTGCGTGCGTTTTAGCAATTAGAATTCGACAACAGCAACAAAGATCTCAGCCACAGCAACAACAACAGTCAACGGCAGCGATTGTCGTCGACAACAACAATCAGCGACGTTGCTTGATGTGTGTCACCTGGCGATGAAGTTGGGCCCCATCTTGAAGAGCTGCTGACATTTTTTTTAGCCATTCAACAATTAAACAGTTATGTGTGCGCAACGCCTCCGTACCCGCCTGCGCCTATTGCCACGCCCCACACAACAGCCCCCATACACCGCAAATGCGTGAGCGTTGACGCTTCTCTTTCGCTTTCTTTCTCTCTCTCGACTGCTGCCACTGACCACAGTGACGTGGGCGCAGTTGTCACGTGCCTATAATAACAACGAATGCGACGGCCTCAAGTATCTAGTGAGAGCGGGAAGAGAGTGGGGAGGGGGGAGGGGGGAAGTGAGGCTTTTGGCTGGTATTTGAATTTTCTTGCCGCATCATCATGGCATACAATGTGTTCGTTAAACAGCAACTGCAACTGAGCTTTCGATGGCGTCTGCACCTCCCCCTCCTCCCCCGCGCAACCTTGCGGAGTCACCGGCTGACCTTTTTGCCCCGGGCATCTGCGCATCCACAGAACCGCAACACCAACAGCAACAGCAGCAGTAGCAGAAACTAATTTTCAGTTTTAATACTCGTGTCCCTCTCGCTCTCTCTGTCGCTCGCCATATATTTTTCACTTCACGTAACGCATTAAAGCCGCACACAGACATGCACACACACACACACACACACAAACACACACACACACTAAAACACACACATATGTATACGCACTGTGGCATGGCCGGCATAAATACTTGCTGCTTGTTGCTGCTGTTGTTGTAGTCTGTTATTGCTACTGTTGCCGCTGCTACCGTCTTCCGCGCTTTTGTTATTATTTGTGTTGCGCATACCCTGCACATTGATAAACTACGCAAGGTGTATTGTGCGTGGTGTCAAAAGAGGCTAACGATTATTACATCAATTTTCAGCCACTCTTCAAAATGAAGTAGAGCCTACGAATCGTCTAGGAATTGCTCTATCTTAAAGAGACCGATAATATTTTTGCTGCTTAAAAATATGTTTCAAAGTTGCGCTTGATTTTGCTTAAAAAGATATAAATAGATAATATATATATATATATATATATATATATATATATATATATATATAAATATATATTCTATATAGTTGAAACCAAATAGTGAAGGCGAAATCTAAATTATAGTGCCTAGGAAATTTATCGCTAAAACTTTAAACTTTCTGTTTTGTAAATCGAAATGTGATTATTGAAACTATTTACAAATGTAAGTCTTTATTTAGTAAGAATTAACAAACATCGCCTTACTTAGAACACCTTTAATGTTGCAATCGATATGTAACTATTAGCATATTACATTTTATTTGATTATGTTGTATAGACGAGGCAGTAAATTGTCGCTGATTAGTCGCCCATTTGCTGTAGTATAGAGTGCCACACCAAATGCAATTAGCGATAACACCTTTGTGGGCTTTAAGTGTCAACTGCACATGTCAAGCGCGCACGCTGAGTCGTTGTGGCGGAGGTAACACTGTAGCGGACATCACTCTTGACAGTCGCTGCAAGTCCCAAATCCCCATTTTGAGACTCGCTCGCCTCAAATGCTGCAGCGGCTTTGGCTACTGGTCTTACCTACTTAACTGTAGCGCGTGGTGCTCGAGAGGAGTTGGAGGTAGAGGTGGAGGTGGATGAGGAGGTGGAGATGGAGGTGGAGGGCCTTTCATTTGTTGTGGTTGCTGCTGTTGCTGTCGCAGTTGTTGTTGTTGTACTTGTTTGGAGTGTTTATCATTAACGCGTCGCATATTATTGTTATTATTATTGTTGTTGTTGTCGTGCTTTGCATATGCGAGGCATAACTCGAAAACTACTTGAAGAGCAGTCTTAACTCACACAAAAAAACGGAGCGAGAGCGAAAGAGCGATAGAGAACGAGAGAGAGAGAACGACAGAACATAACAGGGCGCAAGCGAAGGCGTTGGGTGACGGGGAGCGGGAAGCGGGGACCGGGGCAACGGGGTAGGGGGAGAACAGCAGACGAAGACAAATAACAAATAATCTGATAACTCGTTTTGTACCTGAAGACAGAGCAACAGAGACCCCCAGCACCACCAAAGGGAAAGTCTCCCAATGGAGCAAGACGAAGACGCAGAGGAAGAGGAAGAAGAGGCTGTTTCTCGAGGCTGCGGCTGCGGCTGAGGTTGAGGTTGAGGTTGAGGCCGTGGCAGTGCCCTAAAGTCTGCGCTGCAAATGCACAAACACACAGACATGATGTTGCATGTGTGAGTAGCAGGCAAGTGCTTATCCAAGTGGCTGTGGCAATCCTTTAGCCAGTTGCAGTTGCTGCTTCTGCTGCTGTTGTTGTTGTTGTTGCGCTTAAGTGGAACGTGGTTTGCATTGTGCGCGCTGTCAAAATGACGCTCGTCGCGGCTCGAACCTCGAGGCTCGGAGTCTTTGCAGCAGCAGCAGCAGCAGCGCATGCGCAACGAGCGGGCCATTTGTGTGTTGCTGTTGCTGTTGCTGTTGTGCTTATGGCAACGGCCAGACTGTCGACTGGCTAGTGGCACCGTCATCGACGGCACTGACTGCGACTCGCTCGCTCAGTCTCTGCCCCTGCCACAGTCGGTGCCCCTCTGTTTCTGGCGCGCGATAATAATCTCGACTGCGGGGCCGCGCGTTCTGCTTTTTTTTCTTTATTTATTTTTATTTTTTTATTTTTTTTTTTTGGTCTTTGGTCTTTGGTCTTGCCTCAGTCTCAGCCAGTCACAGCCACAGCTGCGCGTCAAGCGTATTTCGGTAGCTGCTGCGTAAATTACCTGCATGCGGACACAAACTGCACTGAGCACACACTTCCACAACACAGAATATGCTACCAAACAAGACAATATCTTTTACAATACCTGCTCTACTTTTATACCTACGCGTATTAATTCCTTAATTTATGCCCATAATGCAGCGCAACGCTATTTTCTTTTAAATATTGCTTTAATTACTTGCAGCTACTGAAACCACTTGTCTAATTATTGTTTCAGTATTTTATTTGTTTTGAAGCTGTTTGAATTCCTTTTTAAACTAGCTCCACCAAACAAAAGCTGCTTAAATTCTTTGTGAACAGACTTTAGTTGCAGATTGTTCAGCGACTTATGCAAGTGTCTTTAAACTTGTTCAAATTTACTCGCTTTTCACCCAAAGTGCTGTCTATCATATTTTTTTGATATGCCCATCATTTTATTGACGATAATTTCCGAATCCTCCCACCTTTTTCTGCTGCACATCTATTTAAATATATTGAAAATCTTTGTTGTTTAGCACACAGCAATCTCAGCTTAGACTGCAGCTTGATGTGCTGGTGTGGATAACAACCATCGAGTGTTTTTATAGGCTACCTTCGGTTGTTGTCTATGCAACAACACGGAGAGAAACACTTGTATATGCTACAAAGGACTTCATTTTAATTGACATGCTTTGAGTACAACTAAACTACTTTGGCAAGAATATTTAAATGAAAATGTAACTTAAAGTTGAACATGAAAGCTGAACTCACTGCTACAGATCTATAATTATTCTATTATTTTGCATAGTGCTCACAGCTGAGCATACAAATAGTTAGAAATTAGGGATTTGTAGATAGAGATATTGATATGTCTGTTCTCATTGAGTATAGTGAAGAGTAGACATGTTTAAAAGTCGTGAATAGCATTCATTCTCTATTGTTCAGCCGTGTTTTCGCTCAGTGCATGCCAGCGATTGCTGCTCATTTGTCTGGACCGGCTCAGACGCAAGCTTTGCGCACTTCTGGAGCACTTCAGCTGCCAAAAGGTCCCCAAGGGCCAAGAGGACTGGCTGAGCCGGGCTGGGGAAGAGGAGATGGAGATGCTGCTGTTGTTGCTGGGGCATTGTTGTTCTGCTGCTTGACGAACCGTTGTGCGTAGGGAAAGCAGCGTCCCTCCACAGTCAGCTTGATGATCAGCTCAGGCATCTTTTGCTGCTCTTGTTGTAGACATGTGCAAAAGGATCTCAGTGTGTGTGTGTGTGTGTGGATTGTTGGACGGGATTGCCCTGCCCTGCGCTGCCCTGTGCTGCCCTGTGCTCTGGCCGCGTGTCGTTGTCGTGAGCATGCTGGCTACTGCTCCTACAGCTCCTCGCTTGCCTCCTCCTCCTCTCTGTCCCCTTTGTTTCCTTCGCTTGTTGCTGTGATCCACTCCTTGCTCTGCTGGCGTTGTTAGTGGTTGTTAAACAAGCGAAACGTTGTGCCCGATAATGATCTACATGGGGAACTGAGCCGCAGTTTAGCGTAGTGCGAACAGATGGTGCAAAAAACAAAAACAGCAAAAAAAAATAAGAAGAACGAGAAGAAAAATAAATAAAGTTTCACCACACCGCGCACGAACTGAAACTGAAAATCCTGAATATGATGAGGCAAAACGAGGCAAAGTTCCTTGGCATTGAGAGAAGACTTTTGTTGGGACTGAGATTCCACAGAACCGTATCGAATTGAACAGCACGTCTGACACCCGCCCGCTGTGCGACTCAAGTGCGTGTCCTTCCAGCAAACAAAACACAACACACAACACATACACACACAACAAAACAAGACAACAATCGTCTGCTGTAGTCGGAGTCGGAGTCGAAGATGAAGATGAAGACGCGTAGTAGCGACGTTGGCAATCATCAATCACCGAGGCAACCGACGAAGAAAGGAGCAAAAACTTCACGCCATTCACTAAAATTCTGCGTATCCTGGCGTGCCTTATCACGCAATGAATGCCGAGTCCTGTCCTCTGGCTAGTTCTTCTCTTCTCTTCTATTCCTGGGCTACATGAAAGTCATTAAAGATGCGCGCAGCCATTTGAATGTCGAGTCGTCGTCGACGACCCTCTTGAGTTTAACAATGAAGATGTGAAGATGTGAAGATGTGAAAATGCACGCTTTCCCTGATTGCCTGCTTACTACACTCACACTCACACATAGGCAGACTCATAAAACATCACGTAAATCCAATCACGCTGGCAGGACGAGGCAGCGATAGAGAGGTCGAGGCGCAGGCGCATAGACCAAACGACGCCGTTCTATTCAATTGCTATTGTCCTTTCTCAAGTGGCCCGACCCGCCCCCGTTGTGTCTAAATGATTTCCTGGAAAGCCCGATTCCCTAACACTCTGATCCCTGATCTGTTTGTAATCGCTCTTTCTCTCTCTCTCTCCCTTTGCAGGTGATTGATATTGATCCCTTTTGGCTGCCCACAACCGAGGAGGAATTGATGCACTTCGGCGAGAAGGCGGACTCGGCCAACCGGGCCAAGGTCTACATGGACAGCGTGCGACGGCGCAAGGGTCTCTTTGTCGACGAGCAGGTGGTGGAGCATGCCGAGAAACAGCGCACGCTCTCCAAGAACAAGTGAACGAAGAAAGCAGCAAGGTGAGTCTTTTTAAAAAAAAATAGATCATAGATCTCTGTCTTTTATTTATAAATGTACTAGTTAAGTTGTGATGTTGTCTTAAAACCAGTTTCAACTGTCCCCTTGCTCCATATTGCGGGACTGAGTGTCTCGTTGTCTATCCGTGGAGACAGCTTCGTTGATCAGTCCACTCTCGTTCTCCTCCACAACGGGCACGGCCAGTGAGTTTCTGCCCAGTACAATGTGAATGCAGCTGTAGCAAGCGAGAGCGAGAATGAAGTTAGTAAAAGGCCCCGATTCAGCCGATTTCGAGTACTTACAGTACTAGCAGAAAGACAGTCATTTGAGTGCCAATAGTCAGGAAATAAATGCCGCCGCCGTGATTCGTTTTGAGCGTGGCCCGATAGATTTGCGAGTAGCAGACGCCGCTGATGAAAGGCACCGCATTGTCGCAGACGGAGAGCAGAGCAAACACCTTGCCGCGCTCCGATTGGGGCACAATCTTCGACGTCATTGAGCGTATCATGGGCCCCACGATGGGACCCAAGCTACATACCACGGCGCCCACATAGAAAAGCGTCGGACTGGTGGCAAAATAGTAGAAGAGTCGCGCAAGCGCATGCGCCCAGGTGCCAATGAAGATGATGGTCTAAGCCGTAAAGTGTTTAGGGAAAAAGCAGAGCACACTAGAGAGAAGAGAGGTCACGTACCGTGTCACGCCAGCCGAGCAGCTTGTTCATCACGGGCACAGCGAGCAGCATCATGATGACAAAGGCCGACGACTTGAAGGTCTTGAAGGTGCTGTAGGAGCTGACCTGCCAGCCGAATTTGTCGAACGTGTACAGATACAAGTAGCTGCCTTCGTCGCGCTGGAACGTGTACAGCGCCATGCTGATTAGCAGGATATACAGAAAGCTGCGTCTGTGGCCCAAGCGGGGTTTGAGCAGCACCCCAAACGAGTCCTTGATGTGCTGCTTGTCGAAAAAGTCCACCCAGAAGCCGCAGCAACCGAGCTCCTTCAACGAACGCTGATTGGGCGTCGTTTGCCACTAGTTTGGAGAGGGATGGAAAGGGATTTGGTGTTGCCGCCGCTTGAGTAGTATATTCTAGAGTTCAGCTCACCCTGAGGACAAGCAGCGTGTAGATTATGGCGAGGGCCAACAGCGTTGCATTGACCGCAAACATGTCGGCATATGACTTATTGAAGGCATTGTAGAACAGATAGGAGCCCAAGGCTACGCCTGTGGGCATGGCCGTCAAGTAGACAACGTCTAATATGGTCACTCGGATAGTGCGCTGCTGTAGCGTCGTTATGTCCGAGATGTAGGCAAAGCAGCTGGCGAAAATGGCCACATCGGCGCCCGTCAACGCCGATGGCAGCGTGGCCGTGTAGATGATGTACTCCACCGGCCAGGTGGTCATCTTGGCGTTGACCACCACCATCGAGGAGTAGATGAACTTGCCCACCAGTCCCATCAGAAGCGGCAGCTTGCGACCACGTCGATCCGAGAAGGAGCCCAGAAAGAGCGCTAGGATAATGGGAAAGACGTGCGCCGAAATGTTCTCCCACTGATAGAACCAGGCCGTGGTGTCAAGCACCTCCTTCTTGTAGGCCTCGTTCTCGGGCATGTTGATGTTCTCACAGATATCGGCAGTGAAGTTTCTGTTGACGCGACACGCCTTCTGCACGAAGAAGTTCTGTTCGACCACCGAGGTGATCATGAAGGCGAACATGTACAGAAACATTGTGGGCTCCACCGAGGTAGAGGTTATGACGCCCATCAGCCATTGGCAGAAGCTACGCCGCTCTGTTTCAACGGCTATGATATTGCTGCTGTTTGTGCTGCTGACGATGCTTGAACGTCGGTCATTTTGAGTGCCCTCCTGAAAGTATGCAATGAATTTGTATTTGAGAGTTGTGAGAGACCGCAAGACCATTGCGACCACCAAAAGGCATGCAAAAGAGATAGAGAGCGAGAGCACAAGTTAATCCAAGCACCGCTTAACAGGCCAACGAATCAGGCGCAATGTTGCTTTTATCTTCGGCCTGATGCGGCTTGTATGCCAGACACTGAGAATAAAATGTTTAAGAGAGAGGGTAAGCACGCGAGGCAACGCGAGAGGGCTTTGGCAAAAGTAAAAGCTTTAGCAAGCAAGCAAAGCTTGCAAGCACGTTTTACTGTGCTGTAAGAGCCACACGACGAAAGTGTTCCTATAGTCATTCGATGCTCTAATCATTCAAGTTTATTATTATTATGAATAATTCGATTATATTAAAAGAATGCTGTATGTTTATTATGAATATTAGTGAGATAAGCATTTTCAGCCGCAATATGAGACGCTTATATAAATAGAAATTGAAAAATATGTTAATAAGTGTGTGTGTGCTGTGCGAGTGTGAATGAATGAGTATTAAATTTGTTTACTTTATACAGAAGCCAAGCTTCAAACTCGGAATTTCCATTTTACAAATGAATATTTATTGGTAATTATCAAATGCTGCATACCATATGGTCTCTTCAAAATAGTTGTGGTTGTGGTTGTAGTTATAGTTGTACTTGTTGTTGGTTGGTGGTATGTTGTTGGTGTTATTGCTGCTTCTCAACTTGCAATCGTTCGCACTACTTTCGCGCAAACCGATACCGATAGCAAAAATAACTGCTCACGCTGTGTATACTTTGTCATGACGCTTAAAACTCAGTTGATTTCACAATGATTCCTTCTCATTCACGTCTAAAATGTGGACGGCCACAAATCACATATTCTATTCTCTAGTATTTTATTGACACTTTCAGTTATAATAAACGTAAACAATAACAACAATGGAAAACAGGCACAAAAAAAAACAAAAATAAGACTGCTGCTTAAAAGCACTCACCTCCGGCGAGCTCATTTCGCATGTGCGCGTTGCAGTGTCGCTCTGTTTGCTCGTTTGCTCTCTCGGTCTCAATGGGCTGACGATGAGCGGTGGAAGTTCAGCGGGTCACGTTGTTATATATGCGATGAAGCTTTTTTCGTTCTCAGCAGTCTTGAAAGCTTTAAGTTTACGTTATGAATTTGAATTTTTCTCGTTTTGCTCTTGCAGATTTCAATTGTCTTCTGCGATGAGAAGTATATATTTTTTGTCTGCGATTGTTTATTGTTTAACCAAGTTTTTGCAAGCTTTATTTGCGATGCATTAAGTTAATTTGTTTATAGTTGAGCAATTTTGCGTTATTTTTTATAGTCAATTTTCCTTATCAAGAGTTAAGGTATTTCGCTTCAGTATTAACGCCCAGCTGAGCGTTATCCGCTAGGTCAAGACTGCCTCCACGCCGTCGTCGTATTCCGTTGTCACCGATAAGAACCGTACTTCTGCAAATTGGGCAGACAGAAGCAGTTAGAAGTTGGCATACTTAAATAATAAATGATTCTTTATGAAACGATAACGGTTGCCTGGCATCGAACACAGATTTTTTAATACGAGAGTCCTAATCATTTGGCATTTAGTTATCGAATTATAAATAATTCTGTCATGCAATCTTTATCACTCAAGTTTTCCCCATGTTATATAAGATGGTATCAAGCGATGATTGGTATATACGCTTCTTTAATTATCACTATTTAATCAATTAATTGACATTAAGATAGCAAAGAATGACACTCTATCTATCTATTATTTGCTCTCGCATTTCGTATCAAACACTTATATACATCATAAAAGGGTATACAGACTTACCGTATGCCTTAATAAAATAAAAAAAAAATAAATAAAATAAAACGTATATACAGGTTAATATTTTTCTTTGTCTGTACCAACAAAAATTTGTCCACAAATTTATTCAAATTCCGGAGAACAAATAATTAAAACTGCAATTTTTCACGATTATCGCCAGGTGACTTGTTAGCACTTTGCTCGATGTTATCAACCCCCCAGAGCGCGATCTCAGATCTCGGATATTTATACTCGATTCTCGTCTACGAAGTGCGCGCTTTAATCGTACTCATGCAACTGGCGTCTGCCTCTGATAGCTTATTGTTCTTATAGACTTCTTATCAGACGTTTTGACTCTGCTTCATAAACTGAGTGCGATATAAACAGACACTCATTGCTGTTTATACACAACAGTAGAGTAACACTTCTTCTTATAGGTACAGATTCGGTCTTGACTGAGTTGATTGCTTCATTTTCTTGTCGCCTATTATAAATCCCTGCTTATCTTTGTTTCTCATGTAGCAAAATTGCATATTCTTGTATTTTCAGAGACTAAGATACGAAATATTGTATGCTCGATGCTCGACACGGACCGTTAATCTAGGTGGATTAGATGATTTACAATTGTCATTCCTGGCACTAGAAACATTATTTGTGAAAACGAAATCTGATAAAATGTTAGCGAATAAAAATGTTATTTTTACCAACAAATACATTAATAATTAACTGCATACTTTTAGGCGGAATGGTTAAATGATATTTGTACCATACTTTCGATGGTCCCATATTTACAAATTTAATAAACAGCATACTTTTGTGCGGGACAGTATATTCATAAATTTGTGGCGGCTAATAAGCTGTGGCATACTTTTAGGCCGCTAAATAAAAGTGAATTTTCGTTCATCTGCTTGCTGTTGCTTTATATTCGCCTGGTATTCCATTTTGCTGATTCGGCGCATTTCAGCTATACGTGGCGGGATCAACGTATCAAATATTTTGACACTATTTTGCTGCATACTTTGAGGCAGCTACATTAAAATGGCTTTTGTATATCTACTTTCTACTGGTTTATGTTCGCCTGGTATTTCGCTTTGTTGATACATCACTTTTCTTTTAGGCAGTTACATAAATGTGACTTCGAACATTTACTTGCTGCAGGTTTATGATCGCCTGGTATTCCACTTGATTTGGCACTTTTCAAACGCCCGTACTAGCTCTTTGTGGCCACCACAAAAAGTTAACAACAACAACAATATTAATAATTTCAAAAACAATTACGGCATGTGTGTATTTAGAATATATAGAAAATGTATATGCTACGACCAGCACTACCAGGCGAACATAATAGTGATATATCTTCTTGGTTATAAAATGTAGTCAATAATTAAGGAAATTTAACAAAAATCAGTATAATGTATTAGTCGTATTCGAAGTTGATTGCTTGCCATCCTAATAATAAGAAAGTCGACATTTGCGAGATGCGTGCAAAAATTTGCATAATCTCAATTTTGTTGTGCATGCGAAATGCGAAAATGCTGAGCAAAACACACAAGGCAGAAAGTCAAAGCCATTGACGTTGGCTTTCCCGTTGCGGTAGATTCCCGTTGCTGCTTGGCTGCTTTACTGGATGCGGCTTGGAGGGCTTCCCTCTGGCTGGAGTCGGCGACTTGAGGTAATTTGAAACGGAGCTTAGACTGCTTGCCACTTCCACACACGCTCTTGACGTATGCCCAGTCCATGCAAGATTCAGCTGGGACTTCTTCTTCGTCTGTGTGAGAGCCACCCAAATGAGGCGTTAGACATTGTCTACTGTCACTCAGGCGGCTGCGACTGCGGCTGCCTCAGTTGACATCGAGCTGCCGAACGCGTCGGTTGCGTGTTGATTTAACGAGATACTCAGAATGTCAGATACAGATAGTCGAAAAGAACTGTTGAGCGATCAGCACGAGCTGCAGCTGGTCTCGGTTGGCGGCAACGGCA
Source organism: Drosophila siamana (assembly GCA_035047445.1). Lineage (NCBI taxonomy): Eukaryota > Metazoa > Arthropoda > Insecta > Diptera > Drosophilidae > Drosophila > Drosophila siamana. Next base: position 1,381 of record JAWNPP010000109.1, on the reverse strand, counting down.
TTGCCAGTGATTTTCCAAGTGTGGACAGCACCCCGAAGCTGTCGAAGCGCAACAGCTCTGAGCGCAGTCTGCCGCTACGTAGCTACAGCAAATGGGCGCCCACGGAGCACGGTGCAACGTTGGTGTGGCGAGATCTGTGTGTCTACACCAATGTGGGATCGGGCAGCAAGATGAAGCGTATTATCAACAATTCGACAGGAGCTGTGCAACCAGGTTCGCTCATGGCTCTAATGGGTGCAAGGTGAGGCCACGTTAAGTGAACTGTGAACTGAGAAATTGGATATCTAGCATATAGTAGTGGACACAGTAGAAACAAGTCTGGCCAGTTTACGGCCATATTTTCCATTGATAACTGGGTTACTCATGGCATTGTAACTTAACATACTTCTCTCCAAGATGCTCTTATCGCGAGTGCTGCTGATAAGGCGCAATTAGAACTAAGTAGACCTATTATAGTTTATCTAATGTGTGTATAACGTGTGTGTACTATTTTCACAGCGGATCTGGCAAAACGACGCTAATGTCAACGCTCGCCTATCGCCAGCCAGGTGAGTGTTAGAAAGATGCTGCTTCTGCTGATTAGATAAGTCTAATTCATGTTGTTTCATCACAACTTTGCATACAATCACACAACCACAACTGATTATCACACACACTTCACTCTGTAGCTGGCACCGTGGTTCAAGGTGATATTCTGATCAATGGACGTCGCGTGGGGCCCTTTATGCATCGCATCAGTGGCTATGTGTACCAAGACGATCTCTTCATTGGTGCTCTCACTGTGCTCGAGCACCTCAACTTCATGGTCAGTACACGTAGAATAGCAGTAACTGAAATCGATTTACATCTTAAGCGTCATTACTCTGCTAGGCAAATCTTCGGCTGGATCGTCGTGTGTCCAGCGAGGAGCGTCGTCTTGATCATTAAGGATCTACTGGAGCGCACAGGACTGTTGTCGGCCTCCTCCACTCGCATTGGCAGCGGCGATGACAAGAAAGTGCTTTCTGGCGGCGAACGCAAGCGTTTGGCATTTGCTGTCGAGCTGCTCAACAATCCGGTGATTTTATTCTGTGACGAACCCACCACAGGCCTGGACTCCTACAGTGCCCAGCAATTGGTGGCTACGCTACACGAGCTGGCCCAGAAGGGCACCACCATACTGTGCACCATTCATCAGGTACACAAGTTTCTTTCTACTAAAACTATTTGTTAAAAAAGACTAGTCTCTATTGGGTATAGTTTTAGCACTAAAAAACTATACAAAGTTTAGATATATTTCCTCCTTTTAACACCTTGATATATTGATATATCAATATCGCTTTACTATCTTTTTATATAGCAAATTTCATTCAACATTTTGCATAATATGGCAAACTTTTTC
>JAWNPP010000108.1:0-71716 GCA_035047445.1 Drosophila siamana | reverse complement strand
TATATTGAATTTTTTCATTTTTTTGGTCAAAAACATGAAAATTCGCATTTTGGTTTGTGAAAAACGTAAAAATATATATTTTTGGGGGGAAAAACATAAAAAAAACAAAGAAAAAATGTTGGGCATTTTTCCAATTTTTTGGAGAAAAAACGCGAAAAAATGGTATATTGAATTTTTTTCATTTTTTTGGTTAAAAACATGAAAATTCCCATTTTGGTTAGTAAAAAACGTAAAAATTTGTATATTATTAAGGAAAAACGTAAAAAGAAACAAACAAGCAATTTTTGGGCATTTTTCCAATTTTTTTGAAAAAATAACGAAAAATATGGGATATTGAATTTTTTCATTTTTATGGGGAAATACATGAAAATTTGCATTCTAGTTTGTGAAAAACGTAAAAGTTGGTATTTTATTGGGGAAAAACTTAAAAAAAAACAAGAAAAAAAATGTTGGGCATTTTTCCAATTTTTTGGAGAAAAAACGGCAAAAAATGGAATATTGAATTTTTCCATTTTTTTTGGTTAAGAACATGAAAATTCACATTTTGGTTTGTGAAAAACCTAAAAATTTGTATTTTTGGGGGGAAAAACTTAAAAAAAAGCAAAAAAATTATTTTGAGCATTTTTCCAATTTTATGGAGAAAAAACGCAAAAAATGGAATATTGAATTTTTTCACTTTTTTTTGTTAAAAACATGAAAATTCCCATTTTGGTTTGTGAAAAACGTAAAATATTTGTATTTTTGGGGGGAAAAACTAAAAAAAAAACAAAAAAAAAATTTTGGGCATTTTTCCAATTTTTTGGAGAAAAAACGCGAAAAAATGGAATATTAAATTTTTTCATTTTTTTTTGTTAAAAACATGAAAATTCGGATTTTGGTTTGTGAATAAAGTAAAAATTTGTATTTTTATGGGGAAAAACTTAAAGAAAAACAAAAAAAAAATTTGGGCATTTTCCCAATTTTTTGCAGATAAAACGCAAAAGAATGGTAAATTGAATTTTTTCATTTTTTTTGGGGAAATACATGAAAATTTGCATTCTAGTTTGTGAAAAACGTAAAAGTTGGTATTTTATTGGGGAAAAACTTAAAAAAAAACAAAAAAAAATTTTGGGAATTTTTCCAATTTTTTGGAGAAAAAACGCAAAAAATAGTACATTGAATTTTTTCATTTTTTTGGTTAAAAACATGAAAATTTGCATTTTGGTTTGTGAAAATAGTAAAAATTTTTATTTTTTTGGGAAAAAACGTAAAACAAAAGAAAACAAAATCTTGGGCATTTTTCCAATTTTTTGGAGAAAAAACACGAAAAAATGGTATATTGAATTTTTTCATTTTTTTGGTCAAAAACATGAAAATTCGCATTTTGGTTTGTAAAAAACGTAAAAATATATATTTTTGGGGGGAAAAACTTAAAAAAAACAAAGAAAAAATTTTGGGCATTTTTCCAATTTTTTGGAGAAAAAACGCGAAAAAATGGTATATTGAATTTTTTCATTTTTTTTGGTTAAAAACATGAAAATTCCCATATTGGTTAGTAAAAAACGTAAAAATTTGTATATTATTAAGGAAAAACGTAAAACAAAAAAACAAGCAATTTTTGGGCATTTTTCCAATTTTTTTGAAAAAATAACGAAAAATATGGGATATTGAATTTTTTCATTTTTATGGGGAAATACATGAAAATTTGCATTCTAGTTTGTGAAAAACGTAAAAGTTGGTATTTTATTGGGGAAAAACTTAAAAAAAAACAAGAAAAAAATGTTGGGCATTTTTCCAATTTTTTGGAGAAAAAACGGCAAAAAATGGAATATTGAATTTTTCCATTTTTTTTTGGTTAAGAACATGAAAATTCACATTTTGGTTTGTGAAAAACCTAAAAATTTGTATTTTTGGGGGGAAAAACTTAAAAAAAAGCAAAAAAATTATTTTGAGCATTTTTCCAATTTTATGGAGAAAAAACGCAAAAAATGGAATATTGAATTTTTTCACTTTTTTTTGTTAAAAACATGAAAATTCCCATTTTGGTTTGTGAAAAACGTAAATATTTGTATTTTTGGGGGGAAAAACTTAAAGAAAAACAAAAAAAAAAATTTGGGCATTTTCCCAATTTTTTGCAGAAAAAACGCAAAAAATGGTAAATTGAATTTTTTCATTTTTTTGGGGAAATACATGAAAATTTGCATTCTAGTTTGTGAAAAACGTAAAAGTTTGTATTTTATTGGAGAAAAACTTAAAAAAAAAACAAAAAAAAATGTTGGGCATTTTTCCAATTTTTTGGAGAAAAAACGCAAAAAAATGCTAAATTGAATTTTTTCACTTTTTTGGTTAAAAACATGAAAATTCACATTTTGGTTAGTAAAAAACGTAAAAATTTGTATATTATTAAGGAAAAACGTAAAACAAAAAAAACAAGCAATTTTTGGGCATTTTTCCAATTTTTTTGAAAAAAATAACGAAAAATATGGGATATTGAATTTTTTCATTTTTATGGGGAAATACATGAAAATTTGCATTCTAGTTTGTGGAAAACGTAAAAGTTGGTATTTTATTGGGGAAAAACTTAAAAAAAAACAAGAAAAAAATTTTGGGCATTTTTCCAATTTTTTGGAGAAAAAAGGCCAAAAAATGGTATATTGAATTTTTTCATTTTTTTGGTTAAGAACATGAAAATTCACATTTTGGTTTGTGAAAAACGTAAAAATTTGTATTTTTGGGGGAAAAACTTAAAAAAAAAGCAAAAAAAATATTTTGAGCATTTATCTAATTTTATGGAGAAAAAACGCAAAAAAATGGTATATTGAATTTTTTTTCATTTTTTTGGTTAAGAACATGAAAATTCGCATTTTGGTTTGTGAATAAAGTAAAAATTTGTATTTTTGGGTGGAAAAACTTAAAGAAAAACAAAAAAAAAATTTGGGCATTTTCCCAATTTTTTGCAGGAAAAACGCAAAAAAATGGTATATTGAATTTTTTCATTTTTTTGGTTAAAAACATGAAAATTCCCATTTTGGTTTGTGAAAAACGTAAAATATTTGTATTATTGGGGGGAAAAACTAAAAAACAAACAAAAAAAAAATTTTGGGCATTTTTCCAATTTTTTGGAGAAAAAACGCAAAAAATGGTATATTGAATTTTTTCATTTTTTTGGTCAAAAACATGAAAATTTGCATTTTGGTTAGTAAAAAACGTAAAAATTTATATATTTTTAAGGAAAAACGTAAAACAAAAAAACAAGCAATTTTTGGGCATTTTTCCAATTTTTTTGAAAAAAATAACGAAAAATATGGGATATTGAATTTTTTCATTTTTATGGGGAAATACATGAAAATTTCCTTTCTAGTTTGTGAAAAACGTAAAAGTTGGTATTTTATTGGGGAAAAACTTAAAGAAAAACAAAAAAAAAAATTTGGGCATTTTCCCAATTTTTTGCAGAAAAAACGCAAAAAAATGGTAAATTGAATTTTTTCATTTTTTTGGGGAAATACATGAAAATTTGCATTCTAGTTTGTGAAAAACGTAAAAGTTGGTATTTTATTGTGGAAAAACTTAAAAAAAAAAAAAAAAAAAAAATTTAGGCATTTTTCCAATTTTTTGGGGAAAAAACGCGAAAAAATGCTAAATTGAATTTTTTCACTTTTTTGGTTAAAAACATGAAAATTCACATTTTGGTTAGTAAAAAACGTAAAAATTTGTATATTATTAAGGAAAAACGTAAAACAAAAAAACAAGCAATTTTTGGGCATTTTTCCAATTTTTTTGAAAAAAATAACGAAAAATATGGGATATTGAATTTTTTCATTTTTATGGGGAAATACATGAAAATTTGCATTCTAGTTTGTGAAAAACGTAAAAGTTGGTATTTTATTGGGGAAAAACTTAAAAAAAACAAGAAAAAAATTTTGGGCATTTTTCCAATTTTTTGGAGAAAAAACGCCAAGAAATGGTATATTGAATTTTTTCATTTTTTTGGTTAAGAACATGAAAATTCACATTTTGGTTTGTGATAAACGTAAAAATTTGTATTTTTGGGGGGAAAAACTTAAAAAAAACAAAAAAAAAATTTTGAGCATTTTTCTAATTTTATGGAGAAAAAACGCAAAAAATGGAATATTGAATTTTTTCATTTTTTTTTATTAAAAACATGAAAATTCGCATTTTGGTTTGTGAATAAAGTAAAAATTTGTATTTTTGGGGGGGAAAAACTTAAAGAAAAACAAAAAAAAAAATTTGGGCATTTTCCCAATTTTTTGCAGAAAAAACGCAAAAAAATAGTAAATTGAATTTTTTCATTTTTTTGGGGAAATACATGAAAAATTGCATTCTAGTTTGTGAAAAACGTAAAAGTTGGTATTTTATTGGGGAAAAACTTAAAAAAAAAAACAAACAAAAAATTTTGGGCATTTTTCCAATTTTTTGGAGAAAAAACGCAAAAAATGGTATGTTGAATTTTTTCATTTTTTTGGTTAAAAACATGAAAATTTGCATTTTGGTTTGTGAAATTAGTAAAAATTTTTATTTTTTTGGGAAAAAACGTAAAACAAAAGAAAACAAAATCTTGGGCATTTTTCCAATTTTTTGGAGAAAAAACGCAAAAAAATGGTATAATGAATTTTTTCATTTTTTTGGTCAAAAACATGAAAATTCGGATTTTGGTTTGTGAAAAACGTAAAAATATATATTTTTGGGGGGAAAAACTTAAAAAAAAAACAAAGAAAAAATGTTGGGCATTTTTCCAATTTTTTGGAGAAAAAACGCCAAAAAATGGTATATTGAATTTTTTCATTTTTTTGGTTAAGAACATGAAAATTCAGATTTTGGTTTGTGAAAAACGTAAAAATTTGTATTTTTGGGGGGAAAAACTTAAAAAAAAGCAAAAAAATTATTTTGAGCATTTTTCCAATTTTATGGAGAAAAAACGCAAAAAATGGAATATTGAATTTTTTCACTTTTTTTGTTAAAAACATGAAAATTCCCATTTTGGTTTGTGAAAAACGTAAAAATTTGTATTTTTGGGGGGAAAAACTTAAAGAAAAACAAAAAAAAAATTTGGGCATTTTCCCTATTTTTTGCAGAAAAAACGCCAAAAAATGGTAAATTGAATTTTTTCATTTTTTTGGGGAAAATACATGAAAATTTGCATTCTAGTTTGTGAAAAACGTAAAAGTTTGTATTTTATTGGAGAAAAACTAAAAAAAAAAAAACAAAAAAAAAATTTTGGGCATTTTTCCAATTTTTTGGAGAAAAAACGCAAAAAATGCTATATTGAATTTTTTCATTTTTTTGGTTAAAAACATGAAAATTCGCATTTTGGTTTGTGAAAAACGTAAAAATATATATTTTTTGGGGGGAAAAACTTAAAAAAAACAAAGAAAAAATGTTGGGCATTTTTCCAATTTTTTGGAGAAAAAACGCCAAGAAATGGTATATTGAATTTTTTCATTTTTTTGGTTAAGAACATGAAAATTCACATTTTGGTTTGTGATAAACGTAAAAATTTGTATTTTTGGGGGGAAAAACTTAAAAAAAACAAAAAAAAAAATTTGAGCATTTTTCTAATTTTATGGAGAAAAAACGCAAAAAATGGAAAATTTGAATTTTTTCATTTTTTTTTATTAAAAACATGAAAATTCGCATTTTGGTTTGTGAATAAAGTAAAAATTTGTATTTTTGGGGGGGAATAACTTAAAAAAAACAAAAAAAAAATTTTGGACATTTTTCCAATTTTTTGGAGAAAAAACGCAAAAAAATGCTAAATTGAATTTTTTCACTTTTTTGGTTAAAAACATGAAAATTCACATTTTGGTTAGTAAAAAACGTAAAAATTTGTATATTTTTAAGGAAAAACGTAAAACAAAAAAACAAGCAATTTTTGGGCATTTTTCCAATTTTTTTGAAAAAAATAACGAAAAATATGGGATATTGTTTTTTTTCATTTTTATGGGGAAATACATGAAAATTTCCTTTCTAGTTTGTGAAAAACGTAAAAGTTGGTATTTTATTGGGGAAAAACTTAAAAAAAAACAAAAAAAAAAATTTGGGCATTTTCCCAATTTTTTGCAGAAAAAACGCAAAAAAATGGTAAATTGAATTTTTTCATTTTTTTGGGGAAATACATGAAAATTTGCATTCTAGTTTGTGAAAAACGTAAAAGTTGGTATTTTATTGGGGAAAAACTTAAAAAAAAAAAAAAAAAAAATTTTGGGCATTTTTCCAATTTTTTGGGGAAAAAACGCGAAAAAATGCTAAATTGAATTTTTTCACTTTTTTGGTTAAAAACATGAAAATTCACATTTTGGTTAGTAAAAAACGTAAAAATTTGTATATTATTAAGGAAAAACGTAAAACAAAAAAACAAGCAATTTTTGGGCATTTTTCCAATTTTTTTGAAAAAAATAACGAAAAATATGGGATATTGAATTTTTTCATTTTTATGGGGAAATACATGAAAATTTGCATTCTAGTTTGTGAAAAACGTAAAAGTTGGTATTTTATTGGGGAAAAACTTAAAAAAAAACAAGAAAAAAATTTTGGGCATTTTTCCAATTTTTTGGAGAAAAAACGCCAAGAAATGGTATATTGAATTTTTTCATTTTTTTGGTTAAGAACATGAAAATTCACATTTTGGTTTGTGATAAACGTAAAAATTTGTATTTTTGGGGGGGAAAAACTTAAAAAAAAAACAAAAAAAAATTTTGAGCATTTTTCTAATTTTATGGAGAAAAAACGCAAAAAATGGAATATTGAATTTTTTCATTTTTTTTTTTAAAAACATGAAAATTCGCATTTTGGTTTGTGAATAAAGTAAAAATTTGTATTTTTGGGGGGGGAAAAACTTAAAGAAAAACAAAAAAAAAAATTTGGGCATTTTCCCAATTTTTTGCAGAAAAAACGCAAAAAAATAGTAAATTGAATTTTTTCATTTTTTTGGGGAAATACATGAAAATTTGCATTCTAGTTTGTGAAAAACGTAAAAGTTGATATTTTATTGGGGAAAAACTTAAAAAAAAAAAACAAACAAAAAATTTTGGGCATTTTTCCAATTTTTTGAAGAAAAAACGCAAAAAATGGTATGTTGAATTTTTTCATTTTTTTGGTTAAAAACATGAAAATTTGCATTTTGGTTTGTGAAATTAGTAAAAATTTTTATTTTTTTGGGAAAAAACGTAAAGCAAAAGAAAACAAAATCTTGGGCATTTTTCCAATTTTTTGGAGAAAAAACGCAAAAAAATGGTATAATGAATTTTTTCATTTTTTTGGTCAAAAACATGAAAATTCGGATTTTGGTTTGTGAAAAACGTAAAAATATATATTTTTGGGGGGAAAAACTTAAAAAAAAACAAAGAAAAAATGTTGGGCATTTTTCCAATTTTTTGGAGAAAAAACGCCAAAAAATGGTATATTGAATTTTTTCATTTTTTTGGTTAAGAACATGAAAATACACATTTTGGTTTGTGAAAAACGTAAAAATTTGTATTTTTGGGGGGAAAAACTTAAAAAAAAGCAAAAAAAATTATTTTGAGCATTTTTCCAATTTTATGGAGAAAAAACGCAAAAAATGGTATATTGAATTTTTTCATTTTTTTTTGGGGAAATACATGAAAATTTGCATTCTAGTTTGTGAAAAACGTAAAAGTTTGTATTTTATTGGAGAAAAACTAAAAAAAAAAACAAAAAAAAAATTTTGGGCATTTTTCCAATTTTTTGGAGAAAAAACACAAAAAATGGTATATTGAATTTTTTCATTTTTTTGGGGAAATACATGAAAATTTGCATTCTAGTTTGTGAAAAACGTAAAAGTTTGTATTTTATTGGAGAAAAACTAAAAAAAAAAAAAAAAAAAAAAAATTTTGGGCATTTTTCCAATTTTTTGGAGAAAAAACGCAAAAAATGGTATATTGAATTTTTTCATTTTTTTGGTTAAAAACATGAAAATTCGCATTTTGGTTTGTGAAAAACGTAAAAATATATATTTTTTGGGGGGAAAAACTTAAAAAAAACAAAGAAAAAATGTTGGGCATTTTTCCAATTTTTTGGAGAAAAAACGCCAAGAAATGGTATATTGAATTTTTTCATTTTTTTGGTTAAGAACATGAAAATTCACATTTTGGTTTGTGATAAACGTAAAAATTTGTATTTTTGGGGGGAAAAACTTAAAAAAAAAAAACAAACAAAAAATTTTGGGCATTTTTCCAATTTTTTGGAGAAAAAACGCGAAAAAATGGTATATTGAATTTTTTCATTTTTTTGGTTAAAAACATGAAAATTTGCATTTTGGTTTGTGAAAATAGTAAAAATTTTTATTTTTTTGGGAAAAAACGTAAAACAAAAGAAAACAAAATCTTGGGCATTTTTCCAATTTTTTGGAGAAAAAACGCAAAAAAATGGTATATTGAATTTTTTCATTTTTTTGGTCAAAAACATGAAAATTCGCATTTTGGTTTGTGAAAAACGTAAAAATATATATATTTTTGGGGGGAAAAACTTAAAAAAAAAAAGAAAAAATATATGGGCATTTTTCCAATTTTTTGGAGAAAAAACGCGAAAAAATGGTATTTTGAATTTTTTCACTTTTTTTGTTAAAATACATGAAAATTTGCATTCTAGTTTGTGAAAAACGTAAAAGTTGGTATTTTATTGGGGAAAAACTTGAAAAAAAAAAAAAAAATGTTGGGCATTTTTCCAATTTTTTTGAGAAAAAACGCCAAAAAATGGTATATTGAATTTTTTCATTTTTTTTGATTAAGAACATGAAAATTCACATTTTGGTTTGTGAAAAACGTAAAAATTTGTATTTTTTGGGGGGAAAAACTTAAAGAAAAACAAAAAAAAAATTTGGGCATTTTCCCAATTTTTTGCAGATAAAACGCAAAAAAATGGTAAATTGAATTTTTTCATTTTTTTTGGGGAAATACATGAAAATTTGCATTCTAGTTTGTGAAAAACGTAAAAGTTGGTATTTTATTGGGGAAAAACTTAAAAAAAAAACAAAAAAAAATTTTGGGCATTTTTCCAATTTTTTGGAGAAAAAACGCAAAAAATAGTACATTGAATTTTTTCATTTTTTTGGTTAAAAACATGAAAATTTGCATTTTGGTTTGTGAAAATAGTAAAAATTTTTATTTTTTTTGGGAAAAAACGTAAAACAAAAGAAAACAAAATCTTGGGCATTTTTCCAATTTTTCGGAGAAAAAACGCGAAAAAATGGTATATTGAAATTTTTCATTTTTTTGGTCAAAAACATGAAAATTCGCATTTTGGTTTGTGAAAAACGTAAAAATATATATTTTTTGGGGGAAAAACTTAAAAAAAACAAAGAAAAAATGTTGGGCATTTTTCCAATTTTTTGGAGAAAAAACGCGAAAAAATGGTATATTGAATTTTTTCATTTTTTTGGTTAAAAACATGAAAATTCCCATTTTGGTTAGTAAAAAACGTAAAAATTTGTATATTATTAAGGGAAAAACGTAAAACAAACAAACAAGCAATTTTTGGGCATTTTTCCAATTTTTTTGGAAAAAATAACGAAAAATATGGGATATTGAATTTTTTCATTTTTATGGGGAAATACATGAAAATTTGCATTCTAGTTTGTGAAAAACGTAAAAGTTGGTATTTTATTGGGGAAAAACTTAAAAAAAAACAAGAAAAAAATGTTGGGCATTTTTCCAATTTTTTGGAGAAAAAACGGCAAAAAATGGAATATTGAATTTTTCCATTTTTTTTGGTTAAGAACATGAAAATTCGCATTTTGGTTTGTGAAAAACGTAAAAATTTGTATTTTTGGGGGGAAAAACTTAAAAAAAAACAAAAAAATATTTTGAGCATTTTTCCAATTTTATGGAGAAAAAACGCAAAAAATGGAATATTGAATTTTTTCACTTTTTTTGGTTAAAAACATGAAAATTCCCATTTTGGTTTGTGAAAAACGTAAAATATTTGTATTTTTTGGGGGAAAAACTAAAAAAAAAAAAAAAAAAATTTTGGGCATTTTTCCAATTTTTTGGAGAAAAAACGCGAAAAAATGGAATATTGAATTTTTTCATTTTTTTTTGTTAAAAACATGAAAATTCGCATTTTGGTTTGTGAATAAAGTAAAAATTTGTATTTTTATGGGGAAAAACTTAAAGAAAAACAAAAAAAAATTTGGGCATTTTCCCAATTTTTTGCAGAAAAAACGCAAAAAAATGGTAAATTGAATTTTTTCATTTTTTTTGGGGAAATACATGAAAATTTGCATTCTAGTTTGTGAAAAACGTAAAAGTTGGTATTTTATTGGGGAAAAACTTAAAAAAAAACAAAAAAAAATTTTGGGCATTTTTCCAATTTTTTGGAGAAAAAACGCAAAAAATGGTATATTGAATTTTTTCATTTTTTTTGGTTAAAAACATGAAAATTTGCATTTTGGTTTGTGAAAATAGTAAAAATTTTTATTTTTTTGGGAAAAAACGTAAAACAAAAGAAAACAAAATCTTGGGCATTTTTCCAATTTTTTGGAGAAAAAACGCGAAAAAATGGTATATTGAATTTTTTCATTTTTTTGGTCAAAAACATGAAAATTCGCATTTTGGTTTGTAAAAAACGTAAAAATATATATTTTTGGGGGGAAAAACTTAAAAAAAAACAAAGAAAAAATTTTGGGCATTTTTCCAATTTTTTGGAGAAAAAACGCGAAAAAATGGTATATTGAATTTTTTCATTTTTTTGGTTAAAAACATGAAAATTCCCATATTGGTTAGTAAAAAACGTAAAAATTTGTATATTATTAAGGAAAAACGTAAAACAAAAAAACAAGCAATTTTTGGGCATTTTTCCAATTTTTTTGAAAAAAATAACGAAAAATATGGGATATTGAATTTTTTCATTTTTATGGGGAAATACATGAAAATTTGCATTCTAGTTTGTGAAAAACGTAAAAGTTGGTAATTTATTGGGGAAAAACTTAAAAAAAAACAAGAAAAAAATGTTGGGCATTTTTCCAATTTTTTGGAGAAAAAACGGCAAAAAATGGAATATTGAATTTTTCCATTTTTTTGGTTAAGAACATGAAAATTCACATTTTGGTTTGTGAAAAACGTAAAAATTTGTATTTTTGGGGGAAAAACTTAAAAAAAAGCAAAAAAATTATTTTGAGCATTTTTCCAATTTTATGGAGAAAAAACGCAAAAAATGGAATATTGAATTTTTTCACTTTTTTTGGTTAAAAACATGAAAATTCCCATTTTGGTTTGTGAAAAACGTAAATATTTGTATTTTTGGGGGGAAAAACTAAAAAACAAACAAAAAAAAAAATTTGGGCATTTTCCCAATTTTTTGCAGAAAAAACGCAAAAAATAGTACATTGAATTTTTTCATTTTTTTGGTCAAAAACATGAAAATTTGCATTTTGGTTTGTGAAAATAGTAAAAATTTTTATTTTTTTGGGGAAAAACGTAAAACAAAAGAAAACAAAATCTTGGGCATTTTTCCAATTTTTTGGAGAAAAAACGCAAAAAAATGGTATATTGAATTTTTTCATTTTTTTGGTCAAAAACATGAAATATCGCATTTTGGTTTGTGAAAAACGTAAAAATATATATTTTTGGGGGGAATAACTTAAAAAAAACAAAAAAAAAATTTTGGACATTTTTCCAATTTTTTGGAGAAAAAACGCAAAAAAATGCTAAATTGAATTTTTTCACTTTTTTGGTTAAAAACATGAAAATTCACATTTTGGTTAGTAAAAAACGTAAAAATTTATATATTTTTAAGGAAAAACGTAAAACAAAAAAACAAGCAATTTTTGGGCATTTTTCCAATTTTTTTGAAAAAAATAACGAAAAATATGGGATATTGAATTTTTTCATTTTTATGGGGAAATACATGAAAATTTCCATTCTAGTTTGTGAAAAACGTAAAAGTTGGTATTTTATTGGGGAAAAACTTAAAGAAAAACAAAAAAAAAAATTTGGGCATTTTCCCAATTTTTTGCAGAAAAAACGCAAAAAAATGGTAAATTGAATTTTTTCATTTTTTTGGGGAAATACATGAAAATTTGCATTCTAGTTTGTGAAAAACGTAAAAGTTGGTATTTTATTGGGGAAAAACTTAAAAAAAAAAAAAAAAAAAAATTTAGGCATTTTTCCAATTTTTTGGGGAAAAAACGCGAAAAAATGCTAAATTGAATTTTTTCATTTTTTTGGTTAAAAACATGAAAATTCACATTTTGGTTAGTAAAAAACGTAAAAATTTGTATATTATTAAGGAAAAACGTAAAACAAAAAAACAAGCAATTTTTGGGCATTTTTCCAATTTTTTTGAAGAAAATAACGAAAAATATGGGATATTGAATTTTTTCATTTTTATGGGGAAAATACATGAAAATTTGCATTCTAGTTTGTGAAAAACGTAAAAGTTGGTATTTTATTGGGGAAAAACTTAAAAAAAACAAGAAAAAAATTTTGGGCATTTTTCCAATTTTTTGGAGAAAAAACGCCAAGAAATGGTATATTGAATTTTTTCATTTTTTTGGTTAAGAACATGAAAATTCACATTTTGGTTTGTGATAAACGTAAAATATTTGTATTTTTGGGGGGAAAAACTAAAAAAAAAACAAAAAAAAAATTTTGGGCATTTTTCCAATTTTTTGGAGAAAAAACGCAAAAAAATGCTAAATTGAATTTTTTCATTTTTTTGGTTAAAAACATGAAAATTCACATTTTGGTTTTTCCAATTTTTATGGAGAAAAAACGCAAAAAATGGAATAATGAATTTTTTCATTTTTTTTGTTAAAAAACATGAACATTCGCATTTTGGTTTGTGAAAATAGTAAAAATTTTTATTTTTTGGGAAAAAACGTATAACAAAAGAAAACAAAATCTTGGGCATTTTTCCAATTTTTTGGAGAAAAAACGCAAAAAAATGGTATATTGAATTTTTTCATTTTTTTGGTTAAAAACATGAAAATTTGCATTTTGGTTTGTGAAGATAGTAAAAATTTTTATTTTTTTGGGGAAAAAACGTAAAACAAAAGAAAAACAAAATATTGGGCATTTTTCCAATTTTTTGGAGAAAAAACGCAAAAAAATGGTATATTGAATTTTTTTCATTTTTTTGGTCAAAAACATGAAAATTCGGATTTTGGTTTGTGAAAAACGTAAAAATATATATTTTTGGGGGAAAAACTTAAAAAAAAACAAAAAAAAAATGTTGGGCATTTTTCCAATTTTTTGGAGAAAAAACGCGAAAAAATAGTATATTGAATTTTTTCAGTTTTTTGGTTAAGAACATGAAAATACACATTTTGGTTTGTGAAAAACGTAAAAATTTGTATTTTTGGGGGAAAAACTTAAAAAAAAAAAAAAAAAAATTTTGAGCATTTTTCCAATTTTTATGGAGAAAAAACGCAAAAAATGGTATATTGAATTTTTTCATTTTTTTGGGGAAATACATGAAAATTTGCATTCTAGTTTGTGAAAAACGTAAAAGTTTGTATTTTATTGGAGAAAAACTAAAAAAAAAAAACAAAAAAAAAATTTTGGGCATTTTTCCAATTTTTTGGAGAAAAAACGCAAAAAATGGTATATTGAATTTTTTCATTTTTTTGGGGAAATACATGAAAATTTGCATTCTAGTTTGTGAAAAACGTAAAAGTTTGTATTTTATTGGAGAAAAACTAAAAAAAAAAAAAAAAAAAATTTTGGGCATTTTTCCAATTTTTTGGAGAAAAAACGCAAAAAATGGTATATTGAATTTTTTCATTTTTTTGGTTAAAAACATGAAAATTCGCATTTTGGTTTGTGAAAAACGTAAAAATATATATTTTTTGGGGGGAAAACTTAAAAAAAACAATGAAAAAATGTTGGGCATTTTTCCAATTTTTTGGAGAAAAAACGCAAAAAAATGGTATATTGAATTTTTTCATTTGTTTGGTTAAAAACATGAAAATCGCATTTTGGTTTATAAAAAACGTAAAAATTTGTATTTTTTTGGGAAAAAACGTAAAACAAAAGAAAAAAAAATCTTGGGCATTTTTCCAATTTTTTGGAGAAAAAACGCGAAAAAATGGTATATTGAATTTTTTCATTTTTTTGGTTAAAAACATGAAAATTCCCATTTTGGTTTGTGAAAAACGTAAAATATTTGTATTTTTGGGGGGAAAAACTTAAAAAAAAACAAAACAAAATTTTGGGCATTTTTCCAATTTTTTGGAGAAAAAACGCAAAAAAATGGTATATTGAATTTTTTCATTTTTTTGGTCAAAAACATGAAAATTCGCATCTTGGTTTGTGAAAAACGTAAAAATATATATTTTTGGGGGGAAAAACCTAAAAAAAAAAAAGAGAAAATAATGGGCATTTTTCCAATTTTTTGGAGAAAAAACGCGAAAAAATGGTATTTTGAATTTTTTCACTTTTTTTTGTTAAAATACATGAAAATTTGCATTCTAGTTTGTGAAAAACGTAAAAGTTGGTATTTTATTGGGGAAAAACTTGAAAAAAAAAAAAAAAAAAATGTTGGGCATTTTTCCAATTTTTTTGAGAAAAAACGCCAAAAAATGGTATATTGAATTTTTTCATTTTTTTGATTAAGAACATGAAAATTCACATTTTGGTTTGTGAAAAACGTAAAAATTTGTATTTTTGGGGGGAAAAACTTAAAAAAAAACAAAGAAAAAATGTTAGGCATTTTTCCAATTTTTTGGAGAAAAAACGCGAAAAAATGGAATATTGAATTTTTTCATTTTTTTTTGTTAAAAACATGAAAATTCGGATTTTGGTTTGTGAATAAAGTAAAAATTTGTATTTTTATGGGGAAAAACTTAAAGAAAAACAAAAAAAAATTTGGGCATTTTCCCAATTTTTTGCAGATAAAACGCAAAAGAATGGTAAATTGAATTTTTTCATTTTTTTGGGGAAATACATGAAAATTTGCATTCTAGTTTGTGAAAAACGTAAAAGTTGGTATTTTATTGGGGAAAAACTTAAAAAAAAACAAAAAAAAATTTTGGGCATTTTTCCAATTTTTTGGAGAAAAAACGCAAAAAATAGTACATTGAATTTTTTCATTTTTTTGGTTAAAAACATGAAAATTTGCATTTTGGTTTGTGAAAATAGTAAAAATTTTTATTTTTTTGGGAAAAAACGTAAAACAAAAGAAAACAAAATCTTGGGCATTTTTCCAATTTTTCGGAGAAAAAACACGAAAAAATGGTATATTGAATTTTTTCATTTTTTTGGTCAAAAACATGAAAATTCGCATTTTGGTTTGTGAAAAACGTAAAAATATATATTTTTGGGGGGAAAAACATAAAAAAAACAAAGAAAAAATGTTGGGCATTTTTCCAATTTTTTGGAGAAAAAACGCGAAAAAATGGTATATTGAATTTTTTCATTTTTTTGGTTAAAAACATGAAAATTCCCATTTTGGTTAGTAAAAAACGTAAAAATTTGTATATTATTAAGGAAAAACGTAAAACAAACAAACAAGCAATTTTTGGGCATTTTTCCAATTTTTTTGAAAAAATAACGAAAAATATGGGATATTGAATTTTTTCATTTTTATGGGGAAATACATGAAAATTTGCATTCTAGTTTGTGAAAAACGTAAAAGTTGGTATTTTATTGGGGAAAAACTTAAAAAAAAACAAGAAAAAAATGTTGGGCATTTTTCCAATTTTTTGGAGAAAAAACGGCAAAAAATGGAATATTGAATTTTTCCATTTTTTTTGGTTAAGAACATGAAAATTCACATTTTGGTTTGTGAAAAACGTAAAAATTTGTATTTTTGGGGGGAAAAACTTAAAAAAAAGCAAAAAAATTATTTTGAGCATTTTTCCAATTTTATGGAGAAAAAACGCAAAAAATGGAATATTGAATTTTTTCACTTTTTTTTGTTAAAAACATGAAAATTCCCATTTTGGTTTGTGAAAAACGTAAAATATTTGTATTTTTGGGGGGAAAAACTAAAAAAAAAACAAAAAAAAAATTTTGGGCATTTTTCCAATTTTTTGGAGAAAAAACGCGAAAAAATGGAATATTAAATTTTTTCATTTTTTTTTGTTAAAAACATGAAAATTCGCATTTTGGTTTGTGAATAAAGTAAAAATTTGTATTTTTATGGGGAAAAACTTAAAGAAAAACAAAAAAAAAAATTTGGGCATTTTCCCAATTTTTTGCAGATAAAACGCAAAAGAATGGTAAATTGAATTTTTTCATTTTTTTTGGGAAATACATGAAAATTTGCATTCTAGTTTGTGAAAAACGTAAAAGTTGGTATTTTATTGGGGAAAAACTTAAAAAAAAACAAAAAAAAAATTTTGGGAATTTTTCCAATTTTTTGGAGAAAAAACGCAAAAAATGGTACATTGAATTTTTTCATTTTTTTGGTTAAAAACATGAAAATTTGCATTTTGGTTTGTGAAAATAGTAAAAATTTTTATTTTTTTGGGAAAAAACGTAAAACAAAAGAAAACAAAATCTTGGGCATTTTTCCAATTTTTTGGAGAAAAAACACGAAAAAATGGTATATTGAATTTTTTCATTTTTTTGGTCAAAAACATGAAAATTCGCATTTTGGTTTGTAAAAAACGTAAAAATATATATTTTTGGGGGAAAAACTTAAAAAAAACAAAGAAAAAATTTTGGGCATTTTTCCAATTTTTTGGAGAAAAAACGCGAAAAAATGGTATATTGAATTTTTTCATTTTTTTGGTTAAAAACATGAAAATTCCCATATTGGTTAGTAAAAAACGTAAAAATTTGTATATTATTAAGGAAAAACGTAAAACAAAAAAACAAGCAATTTTTGGGCATTTTTCCAATTTTTTTGAAAAAAATAACGAAAAATATGGGATATTGAATTTTTTCATTTTTATGGGGAAATACATGAAAATTTGCATTCTAGTTTGTGAAAAACGTAAAAGTTGGTAATTTATTGGGGAAAAACTTAAAAAAAAACAAGAAAAAAATGTTGGGCATTTTTCCAATTTTTTGGAGAAAAAACGGCAAAAAATGCTAAATTGAATTTTTTCACTTTTTTGGTTAAAAACATGAAAATTCACATTTTGGTTAGTGAAAAACGTAAAAATTTGTATATTATTAAGGGAAAAACGTAGAACAAAAAAACAAGCAATTTTTGGGCATTTTTCCAATTTTTTTGAAAAAATAACGAAAAATATGGGATATTGAATTTTTTCATTTTTATGGGGAAATACATGAAAATTTGCATTCTAGTTTGTGGAAAACGTAAAAGTTGGTATTTTATTGGGGAAAAACTTAAAAAAAAACAAGAAAAAAATTTTGCGCATTTTTCCAATTTTTTGGAGAAAAAAGGCCAAAAAATGGTATATTGAATTTTTTCATTTTTTTGGTTAAGAACATGAAAATTCACATTTTGGTTTGTGAAAAACGTAAAAATTTGTATTTTTGGGGGGAAAAACTTAAAAAAAAAGCAAAAAAATTATTTTGAGCATTTATCTAATTTTATGGAGAAAAAACGCAAAAAATGGTATATTGAATTTTTTCATTTTTTTGGTTAAGAACATGAAAATTCGCATTTTGGTTTGTGAATAAAGTAAAAATTTGTATTTTTGGGTGGAAAAACTTAAAGAAAAACAAAAAAAAAATTTGGGCATTTTCCCAATTTTTTGCAGGAAAAACGCAAAAAAATGGTATATTGAATTTTTTCATTTTTTTGGTTAAAAACATGAAAATTCCCATTTTGGTTTGTGAAAAACGTAAAATATTTGTATTAATTGGGGGAAAAACCTAAAAACAAAAAAAAAAAAAATTTTGGGCATTTTTCCAATTTTTTGGAGAAAAAACGCAAAAAATGGTATATTGAATTTTTTCATTTTTTTGGTCAAAAACATGAAAATTTGCATTTTGGTTTGTGAAAATAGTAAAAATTTTTATTTTTTTGGGGAAAAACGTAAAACAAAAGAAAACAAAATCTTGGGCATTTTTCCAATTTTTTGGAGAAAAAACGCAAAAAAATGGTATATTGAATTTTTTCATTTTTTTGGTCAAAAACATGAAATATCGCATTTTGGTTTGTGAAAAACGTAAAAATATATATTTTTGGGGGGAATAACTTAAAAAAAACAAAAAAAAATTTTGGACATTTTTCCAATTTTTTGGAGAAAAAACGCAAAAAAATGCTAAATTGAATTTTTTCACTTTTTTGGTTAAAAACATGAAAATTCACATTTTGGTTAGTAAAAAACGTAAAAATTTATATATTTTTAAGGAAAAACGTAAAACAAAAAAAAACAAGCAATTTTTGGGCATTTTTCCAATTTTTTTGAAAAAAATAACGCAAAAATATGGGATATTGAATTTTTTCATTTTTATGGGGAAATACATGAAAATTTCCATTCTAGTTTGTGAAAAACGTAAAAGTTGGTATTTTATTGGGGAAAAACTTAAAGAAAAACAAAAAAAAATTTTGGGCATTTTTCCAATTTTTTGCAGAAAAAACGCAAAAAAATGGTAAATTGGATTTTTTTCATTTTTTTGGGTAAAATACATGAAAATTTGCATTCTAGTTTGTGAAAAACGTAAAAGTTGGTATTTTATTGGGGGAAAAACTTAAAAAAAAAAAAAAAAAAATTTAGGCATTTTTCCAATTTTTTGGAGAAAAAACGCGAAAAAATGCTAAATTGAATTTTTTCACTTTTTTGGTTAAAAACATGAAAATTCACATTTTGGTTAGTAAAAAACGTAAAAATTTGTATATTATTAAGGAAAAACGTAAAACAAAAAAACAAGCAATTTTTGGGCATTTTTCCAATTTTTTTGAAAAAAATAACGAAAAATATGGGATATTGAATTTTTTCATTTTTATGGGGAAATACATGAAAATTTGCATTCTAGTTTGTGAAAAACGTAAAAGTTGGTATTTTATTGGGGAAAAACTTAAAAAAAAACAAGAAAAAAATTTTGGGCATTTTTCCAATTTTTTGGAGAAAAAACGCCAAGAAATGGTATATTGAATTTTTTCATTTTTTTGGTTAAGAACATGAAAATGCACATTTTGGTTTGTGAAAAACGTAAAATATTTGTATTTTTGGGGGAAAAACTAAAAAAAAAACAAAAAAAAAATTTTGGGCATTTTTCCAATTTTTTGGAGAAAAAACGCAAAAAAATGCTAATATTGAATTTTTTCATTTTTTTGGTTAAAAACATGAAAATTCACATTTTGGTTTTTTTTCCAATTTTATTGGAGAAAAAACGCAAAAAATGGAATAATGAATTTTTTCATTTTTTTTTTGTTAAAAACATGAAAATTCGCATTTTGGTTTGTGAAAATAGTAAAAATTTTTATTTTTTTGGGAAAAAACGTAAAACAAAAGAAAACAAAAATCTTGGGCATTTTTCCAATTTTTTGGAGAAAAAACGCAAAAAAATGGTATATTGAATTTTTTCATTTTTTTGGTCAAAAACATGAAAATTCGCATTTTGGTTTGTGAAAAACGTAAAAATATATATTTTTGGGGGGAAAAACTTAAAAAAAAACAAAGAAAAAATGTTGGGCATTTTTCCAATTTTTTGGAGAAAAAACGCGAAAAAATAGTATATTGAATTTTTTCAGTTTTTTGGTTAAGAACATGAAAATTCACATTTTGGTTTGTGAAAAACGTAAAAATTTGTATTTTTGGGGGGAAAAACTTAAAAAAAAAGCAAAAAAATTATTTTGAGCATTTTTCCAATTTTATGGAGAAAAAACGCAAAAAATGGTATATTGAATTTTTTCATTTTTTTGGGGAAATACATGAAAATTTGCATTCTAGTTTGTGAAAAACGTAAAAGTTTGTATTTTATTGGAGAAAAACTAAAAAAAAAACAAAAAAAAAATTTTGGGCATTTTTCCAATTTTTTGGAGAAAAAACGCAAAAAATGGTATATTGAATTTTTTCATTTTTTTGGGGAAATACATGAAAATTTGCATTCTAGTTTGTGAAAAACGTAAAAGTTTGTATTTTATTGGAGAAAAACTAAAAAAAAAAAAACAAAAAAAAAATTTTGGGCATTTTTCCAATTTTTTGGAGAAAAAACGCAAAAAATGGTATATTGAATTTTTTCATTTTTTTGGTTAAAAACATGAAAATTCGCATTTTGGTTTGTGAAAAACGTAAAAATATATATTTTTTGGGGGGAAAAACTTAAAAAAAACAATGAAAAAATGTTGGGCATTTTTCCAATTTTTTGGAGAAAAAACGCAAAAAAATGGTATATTGAATTTTTTCATTTTTTTGGTTAAAAACATGAAAATTCGCATTTTGGTTTGTGAAAAACGTAAAAATTTGTATTTTTTTGGGAAAAAACGTAAAACAAAAGAAAACAAAATCTTGGGCATTTTTCCAATTTTTTGGAGAAAAAACGCGAAAAAATGGTATATTGAATTTTTTCATTTTTTTGGTTAAAAACATGAAAATTCGCATTTTGGTTTGTGAAAAACGTAAAATATTTGTATTTTTGGGGGGAAAAACTAAAAAAAAAACAAAACAAAATTTTGGGCATTTTTCCAATTTTTTGGAGAAAAAACGCAAAAAAATGGTATATTGAATTTTTTCATTTTTTTGGTCAAAAACATGAAAATTCGCATTTTGGTTTGTGAAAAACGTAAAAATATATATTTTTGGGGGAAAAACGTAAAAAAAAAAAAGAAAATAATGGGCATTTTTCCAATTTTTTGGAGAAAAAACGCGAAAAAATGGTATTTTGAATTTTTTCACTTTTTTTGTTAAAATACATGAAAATTTGCATTCTAGTTTGTGAAAAACGTAAAAGTTGGTATTTTATTGGGGAAAAACTTGAAAAAAAAAAAAAAATGTTGGGCATTTTTCCAATTTTTTTGAGAAAAAACGCCAAAAAATGGTATATTGAATTTTTTCATTTTTTTGATTAAGAACATGAAAATTCACATTTTGGTTTGTGAAAAACGTAAAAATTTGTATTTTTGGGGGGAAAAACTTAAAAAAAAACAAAGAAAAAATGTTGGGCATTTTTCCAATTTTTTGGAGAAAAAACGCGAAAAAATGGAATATTGAATTTTTTCATTTTTTTTTGTTAAAAACATGAAAATTCGGATTTTGGTTTGTGAAAAAAGTAAAAATTTGTATTTTTATGGGGAAAAACTTAAAGAAAAACAAAAGAAAAATTTGGGCATTTTCCCAATTTTTTGCAGATAAAACGCAAAAGAATGGTAAATTGAATTTTTTCATTTTTTTTGGGGAAATACATGAAAATTTGCATTCTAGTTTGTGAAAAACGTAAAAGTTGGTATTTTATTGGGGAAAAACTTAAAAAAAAACAAAAAAAAATTTTGGGCATTTTTCCAATTTTTTGGAGAAAAAACGCAAAAAATAGTACATTGAATTTTTTCATTTTTTTGGTTAAAAACATGAAAATTTGCATTTTGGTTTGTGAAAATAGTAAAAATTTTTATTTTTTTGGGAAAAAACGTAAAACAAAAGAAAACAAAATCTTGGGCATTTTTCCAATTTTTCGGAGAAAAAACACGAAAAAATGGTATATTGAATTTTTTCATTTTTTTGGTCAAAAACATGAAAATTCGCATTTTGGTTTGTGAAAAACGTAAAAATATATATTTTTGGGGGGAAAAACATAAAAAAAACAAAGAAAAAATGTTGGGCATTTTTCCAATTTTTTGGAGAAAAAACGCGAAAAAATGGTATATTGAATTTTTTCATTTTTTTGGTTAAAAACATGAAAATTCCCATTTTGGTTAGTAAAAAACGTAAAAATTTGTATATTATTAAGGAAAAACGTAAAACAAAACAAACAAGCAATTTTTGGGCATTTTTCCAATTTTTTTGAAAAAATAACGAAAAATATGGGATATTGAATTTTTTCATTTTTATGGGGAAATACATGAAAATTTGCATTCTAGTTTGTGAAAAACGTAAAAGTTGGTATTTTATTGGGGAAAAACTTAAAAAAAAACAAGAAAAAAATGTTGGGCATTTTTCCAATTTTTTGGAGAAAAAACGGCAAAAAATGGAATATTGAATTTTTCCATTTTTTTTGGTTAAGAACATGAAAATTCACATTTTGGTTTGTGAAAAACGTAAAAATTTGTATTTTTGGGGGAAAAACTTAAAAAAAAGCAAAAAAATTATTTTGAGCATTTTTCCAATTTTATGGAGAAAAAACGCAAAAAATGGAATATTGAATTTTTTCACTTTTTTTGTTAAAAACATGAAAATTCCCATTTTGGTTTGTGAAAAACGTAAAATATTTGTATTTTTGGGGGGAAAAACTAAAAAAAAAACAAAAAAAAATTTTGGGCATTTTTCCAATTTTTTGGAGAAAAAACGCGAAAAAATGGAATATTGAATTTTTTCATTTTTTTTTGTTAAAAACATGAAAATTCGGATTTTGGTTTGTGAATAAAGTAAAAATTTGTATTTTTATGGGGAAAAACTTAAAGAAAAACAAAAAAAAAATTTGGGCATTTTCCCAATTTTTTGCAGAAAAAACGCAAAAGAATGGTAAATTGAATTTTTTCATTTTTTTGGGGAAATACATGAAAATTTGCATTCTAGTTTGTGAAAAACGTAAAAGTTGGTATTTTATTGGGGAAAAACTTAAAAAAAAACAAAAAAAAAATTTTGGGCATTTTTCCAATTTTTTGGAGAAAAAACGCAAAAAATGGTACATTGAATTTTTTCATTTTTTTGGTTAAAAACATGAAAATTTGCATTTTGGTTTGTGAAAATAGTAAAAATTTTTATTTTTTTGGGGAAAAACGTAAAACAAAAGAAAACAAAATCTTGGGCATTTTTCCAATTTTTTGGAGAAAAAACGCGAAAAAATGGTATATTGAATTTTTTCATTTTTTTGGTCAAAAACATGAAAATTCGCATTTTGGTTTGTGAAAAACGTAAAAATATATATTTTTGGGGGAAAAACTTAAAAAAAACAAAGAAAAAATTTTGGGCATTTTTCCAATTTTTTGGAGAAAAAACGCGAAAAAATGGTATATTGAATTTTTTCATTTTTTTGGTTAAAAACATGAAAATTCCCATTTTGGTTAGTAAAAAACGTAAAAATTTGTATATTATTAAGGAAAAACGTAAAACAAAAAAACAAGCAATTTTTGGGCATTTTTCCAATTTTTTTGAAAAAATAACGAAAAATATGGGATATTGAATTTTTTCATTTTTATGGGGAAATACATGAAAATTTGCATTCTAGTTTGTGAAAAACGTAAAAGTTGGTATTTTATTGGGGAAAAACTTAAAAAAAAACAAGAAAAAAATGTTGGGCATTTTTCCAATTTTTTGGAGAAAAAACGCCAAAAAATGGAATATTGAATTTTTCCATTTTTTTTGGTTAAGAACATGAAAATTCACATTTTGGTTTGTGAAAAACGTAAAAATTTGTATTTTTGGGGGGAAAAACTTAAAAAAAAGCAAAAAAAATTATTTTGAGCATTTTTCCAATTTTATGGAGAAAAAACGAAAAAAAATGGAATATTGAATTTTTTCATTTTTTTTTGTTAAAAACATGAAAATTCCCATTTTGGTTTGTGAAAAACGTAAAAATTTGTATTTTTTGGGGGAAAAACTTAAAGAAAAACAAAAAAAAAATTTGGGCATTTTCCCAATTTTTTGCAGAAAAAACGCAAAAAATGGTAAATTGAATTTTTTCATTTTTTTGGGGAAATACATGAAAATTTGCATTCTAGTTTGTGAAAAACGTAAAAGTTTGTATTTTATTGGAGAAAAACTAAAAAAAAAAACAAAAAAAAATGTTGGGCATTTTTCCAATTTTTTGGAGAAAAAACGCAAAAAAATGGTAAATTGAATTTTTTCACTTTTTTGGTTAAAAACATGAAAATTCACATTTTGGTTAGTAAAAAACGTAAAAATTTGTATATTATTAAGGAAAAACGTAGAACAAAAAAACAAGCAATTTTTGGGCATTTTTCCAATTTTTTTGAAAAAAATAACGAAAAATATGGGATATTGAATTTTTTCATTTTTATGGGGAAATACATGAAAATTTGCATTCTAGTTTGTGGAAAACGTAAAAGTTGGTATTTTATTGGGGAAAAACTTAAAAAAAAACAAGAAAAAAATTTTGCGCATTTTTCCAATTTTTTGGAGAAAAAAGGCCAAAAAATGGTATATTGAATTTTTTCATTTTTTTTGGTTAAGAACATGAAAATTCACATTTTGGTTTGTGAAAAACGTAAAAATTTGTATTTTTGGGGGGAAAAACTTAAAAAAAAAGCAAAAAAATTATTTTGAGCATTTTTCTAATTTTATGGAGAAAAAACGCAAAAAATGGTATATTGAATTTTTTCATTTTTTTGGTTAAAAACATGAAAATTCGCATTTTGGTTTGTGAATAAAGTAAAAATTTGTATTTTTGGGGGGAAAAACTTAAAGAAAAACAAAAAAAAAATTTGGGCATTTTCCCAATTTTTTGCAGGAAAAACGCAAAAAAATGGTATATTGAATTTTTTCATTTTTTTGGTTAAAAACATGAAAATTCGCATTTTGGTTTGTGAAAAACGTAAAATATTTGTATTTATTGGGGGAAAAACTAAAAAACAAACAAAAAAAAAATTTTGGGCATTTTTCCAATTTTTTGGAGAAAAAACGCAAAAAATGGTATATTGAATTTTTTCATTTTTTTGGTCAAAAACATGAAAATTTGCATTTTGGTTTGTGAAAATAGTAAAAATTTTTATTTTTTTGGGGAAAAACGTAAAACAAAAGAAAACAAAATCTTGGGCATTTTTCCAATTTTTTGGAGAAAAAACGCAAAAAAATGGTATATTGAATTTTTTCATTTTTTTGGTCAAAAACATGAAATATTCGCATTTTGGTTTGTGAAAAACGTAAAAATATATATTTTTGGGGGGAAAAACTTAAAAAAAACAAAAAAAAAATTTTGGACATTTTTCCAATTTTTTGGAGAAAAAACGCAAAAAAATGCTAAATTGAATTTTTTCACTTTTTTGGTTAAAAACATGAAAATTCACATTTTGGTTAGTAAAAAACGTAAAAATTTGTATATTATTAAGGAAAAACGTAGAACAAAAAAACAAGCAATTTTTGGGCATTTTTCCAATTTTTTTGAAAAAAATAACGAAAAATATGGGATATTGAATTTTTTCATTTTTATGGGGAAATACATGAAAATTTGCATTCTAGTTTGTGGAAAACGTAAAAGTTGGTATTTTATTGGGGAAAAACTTAAAAAAAAACAAGAAAAAAATTTTGGGCATTTTTTCAATTTTTTGGAGAAAAAACGCCAAAAAATGGTATATTGAATTTTTTCATTTTTTTGGTTAAGAACATGAAAATTCACATTTTGGTTTGTGAAAAACGTAAAAATTTGTATTTTTGGGGGGAAAAACTTAAAAAAAAAGCAAAAAAATTATTTTGAGCATTTTTCTAATTTTATGGAGAAAAAACGCAAAAAATGGTATATTGAATTTTTTCATTTTTTTGGTTAAGAACATGAAAATTCGCATTTTGGTTTGTGAATAAAGTAAAAATTTGTATTTTTGGGTGGAAAAACTTAAAGAAAAACAAAAAAAAAATTTGGGCATTTTCCCAATTTTTTGCAGGAAAAACGCAAAAAAATGGTATATTGAATTTTTTCATTTTTTTGGTTAAAAACATGAAAATTCACATTTTGGTTTGTGAAAAACGTAAAAATTTGTATTTTATTGGGGGGAAAAACTTAAAAAACAAACAAAAAAAAAATTTTGGGCATTTTTCCAATTTTTTGGAGAAAAAACGCAAAAAATGGTATATTGAATTTTTTCATTTTTTTGGTCAAAAACATGAAAATTTGCATTTTGGTTTGTGAAAATAGTAAAAATTTTTATTTTTTTGGGGAAAAACGTAAAACAAAAGAAAACAAAATCTTGGGCATTTTTCCAATTTTTTGGAGAAAAAACGCAAAAAAATGGTATATTGAATTTTTTCATTTTTTTGGTCAAAAACATGAAAATTCGCATTTTGGTTTGTGAAAAACGTAAAAATATATATTTTTGGGGGAAAAACTTAAAAAAAAACAAAAAAAAATTTTGGGCATTTTTCCAATTTTTTGGAGAAAAAACGCAAAAAAATGGTAAATTGAATTTTTTCACTTTTTTGGTTAAAAACATGAAAATTCACATTTTGGTTTGTAAAAAACGTAAAAATTTGTATATTTTTAGGGAAAAACGTAAAACAAAAAAACAAGCAATTTTTGGGCATTTTTCCAATTTTTTTGAAAAAAATAACGAAAAATATGGGATATTGAATTTTTTCATTTTTATGGGGAAATACATGAAAATTTCCATTCTAGTTTGTGAAAAACGTAAAAGTTGGTATTTTATTGGGGAAAAACTTAAAGAAAAACAAAAAAAAAAATTTGGGCATTTTCCCAATTTTTTGCAGAAAAAACGCAAAAAAATGGTAAATTGAATTTTTTCATTTTTTTGGGGAAATACATGAAAATTTGCATTCTAGTTTGTGAAAAACGTAAAAGTTGGTATTTTATTGGGGAAAAACTTAAAAAAAAAAAAAAAAAAAAAATTTAGGCATTTTTCCAATTTTTTGGAGAAAAAACGCGAAAAAATGCTAAATTGAATTTTTTCACTTTTTTGGTTAAAAACATGAAAATTCACATTTTGGTTAGTGAAAAACGTAAAAATTTGTATATTATTAAGGGAAAAACGTAAAACAAAAAAACAAGCAATTTTTGGGCATTTTTCCAATTTTTTTGAAAAAAATAACGAAAAATATGGGATATTGAATTTTTTCATTTTTATGGGGAAATACATGAAAATTTGCATTCTAGTTTGTGAAAAACGTAAAAGTTGGTATTTTATTGGGGAAAAACTTAAAAAAAAACAAGAAAAAAATTTTGGGCATTTTTCCAATTTTTTGGAGAAAAAACGCCAAAAAATGGTATATTGAATTTTTTCATTTTTTTGGTTAAGAACATGAAAATTCACATTTTGGTTTGTGATAAACGTAAAAATTTGTATTTTTTGGGGGGAAAAACTTAAAAAAAAACAAAAAAAATATTTTGAGCATTTTTCTAATTTTATGGAGAAAAAACGCAAAAAATGGAATATTGAATTTTTTCATTTTTTTTTGTTAAAAACATGAAAATTCGCATTTTGGTTTGTGAATAAAGTAAAAATTTGTATTTTTGGGGGGGAAAAACTTAAAGAAAAACAAAAAAAAATTTGGGCATTTTCCCAATTTTTTGCAGAAAAAACGCAAAAAAATGGTAAATTGAATTTTTTCATTTTTTTGGGGAAATACATGAAAATTTGCATTCTAGTTTGTGAAAAACGTAAAAGTTGGTATTTTATTGGGGAAAAACTTAAAAAAAAAAAACAAACAAAAAATTTTGGGCATTTTTCCAATTTTTTGGAGAAAAAACGCAAAAAATGGTATATTGAATTTTTTCATTTTTTTGGTTAAAAACATGAAAATTTGCATTTTGGTTTGTGAAATTAGTAAAAATTTTTATTTTTTTGGGAAAAAACGTAAAACAAAAGAAAACAAAATCTTGGGCATTTTTCCAATTTTTTGGAGAAAAAACGCAAAAAAATGGTATATTGAATTTTTTCATTTTTTTGGTCAAAAACATGAAAATTCGCATTTTGGTTTGTGAAAAACGTAAAAATATATATTTTTGGGGGAAAAACTTAAAAAAAAACAAAGAAAAAATGTTGGGCATTTTTCCAATTTTTTGGAGAAAAAACGCCAAAAAATGGTATATTGAATTTTTTCATTTTTTTGGTTAAGAACATGAAAATTCAGCATTTTGGTTTGTGAAAAACGTAAAAATTTGTATTTTTTGGGGGGAAAAACTTAAAAAAAAAGCAAAAAAAATTATTTTGAGCATTTTTCCAATTTTTATGGAGAAAAAACGCAAAAAATGGAATATTGAATTTTTTCATTTTTTTGGTTAAAAACATGAAAATTCCCATTTTGGTTTGTGAAAAACGTAAAAATTTGTATTTTTGGGGGGAAAAACTTAAAGAAAAACAAAAAAAAAATTTTGGGCATTTTCCCAATTTTTTGCAGAAAAAACGCAAAAAAATGGTAAATTGAATTTTTTCATTTTTTTGGGGAAATACATGAAAATTTGCATTCTAGTTTGTGAAAAACGTAAAAGTTTGTATTTTATTGGGGAAAAACTAAAAAAAAAAACAAAAAAAAAATTTTGGGCATTTTTCCAATTTTTTGGAGAAAAAACGCAAAAAATGGTATATTGAATTTTTTCATTTTTTTGGTTAAAAACATGAAAATTCGCATTTTGGTTTGTGAAAAACGTAAAAATTTATATTTTTTGGGGGGAAAAACTTAAAAAAAACAAAGAAAAAATGTTGGGCATTTTTCCAATTTTTTGGAGAAAAAACGCCAAAAAATGGTATATTGAATTTTTTCATTTTTTTGGTTAAAAACATGAAAATTCGCATTTTGGTTTGTGAAAAACGTAAAAATTTGTATTTTTGGGGGGAAAAACTTAAAAAAAACAAAAAAAAAATTTTGAGCATTTTTCCAATTTTATGGAGAAAAAACGCAAAAAATGGAATATTTGAATTTTTTCATTTTTTTTGTTAAAAACATGAAAATTCGCATTTTGGTTTGTGAATAAAGTAAAAATTTGTATTTTTGGGGGGAAAAACTTAAAAAAAACAAAAAAAAAATTTTGGGCATTTTTCCAATTTTTTGGAGAAAAAACGCAAAAAAATGCTAAATTGAATTTTTTCATTTTTTTGGTTAAAAACATGAAAATTCGCATTTTGGTTTGTGAAAAACGTAAAAATTTGTATATTTTTGAGGAAAAACGTAAAACAAAAAAACAAGCAAAAATTTTTGGGCATTTTTCCAATTTTTTGGAGAAAATAACGCAAAAATATGGGATATTGAATTTTTTCATTTTTTTGGGGAAATACATGAAAATTTGCATTTCTAGTTTGTGAAAAACGTAAAAGTTTGTATTTTATTGGGGAAAAACTTAAAAAAAAACAAAAAAAAAATTTTGGGCATTTTTCCAATTTTTTGGAGAAAAAACGCAAAAAAATGGTAAATTGAATTTTTTCATTTTTTTGGTTAAAAACATGAAAATTTGCATTTTGGTTTGTGAAAAACGTAAAAATTTGTATTTTATTGGGGAAAAACTTAAAAAAAAAAAAAAAAAATTTTGGGCATTTTTCCAATTTTTTGGAGAAAAAACGCGAAAAAATGGTATATTGAATTTTTTCACTTTTTTGGTTAAAAACATGAAAATTCACATTTTGGTTAGTAAAAAACGTAAAAATTTGTATATTATTAGAGGAAAAACGTAAAACAAAAAAACAAGCAATTTTTGGGCATTTTTCCAATTTTTTGGAAAAAATAACGCAAAAATATGGGATATTGAATTTTTTCATTTTTATGGGGAAATACATGAAAATTTGCATTCTAGTTTGTGAAAAACGTAAAAGTTTGTATTTTATTGGGGAAAAACTTAAAAAAAAACAAGAAAAAAATTTTGGGCATTTTTCCAATTTTTTGGAGAAAAAACGCCAAAAAATGGTATATTGAATTTTTTCATTTTTTTGGTTAAGAACATGAAAATTCCCATTTTGGTTTGTGAAAAACGTAAAAATTTGTATTTTTGGGGGGGAAAAACTTAAAAAAAAACAAAAAAAAATTTTGGGCATTTTTCCAATTTTTTGCAGAAAAAACGCAAAAAATGGTAAATTGAATTTTTTCATTTTTTTGGGGAAATACATGAAAATTTGCATTCTAGTTTGTGAAAAACGTAAAAGTTTGTATTTTATTGGGGAAAAACTTAAAAAAAAAACAAAAAAAAAAATTTTGGGCATTTTTCCAATTTTTTGGAGAAAAAACGCAAAAAAATGGTATATTGAATTTTTTCATTTTTTTGGTTAAAAACATGAAAATTCGCATTTTGGTTTGTGAAAAACGTAAAAATATATATTTTTTGGGGGAAAAACTTAAAAAAAAACAAAAAAAAAATGTTGGGCATTTTTCCAATTTTTTGGAGAAAAAACGCCAAAAAATGGTATATTGAATTTTTTCATTTTTTTGGTTAAAAACATGAAAATTCACATTTTGGTTTGTGAAAAACGTAAAAATTTGTATTTTTGGGGGGAAAAAACTTAAAAAAAACAAAAAAAAAATTTTGGGCATTTTTCCAATTTTTTGGAGAAAAAACGCAAAAAATGGAATATTGAATTTTTTCATTTTTTTGGTTAAAAACATGAAAATTCGCATTTTGGTTTGTGAATAAAGTAAAAATTTGTATTTTTTGGGGGGAAAAACTTAAAAAAAACAAAAAAAAAATTTTGGGCATTTTTCCAATTTTTTGGAGAAAAAACGCAAAAAAATGCTAAATTGAATTTTTTCACTTTTTTGGTTAAAAACATGAAAATTCACATTTTGGTTAGTAAAAAACGTAAAAATTTGTATATTTTTAGAGGAAAAACGTAAAACAAAAAAAACAAGCAATTTTTGGGCATTTTTCCAATTTTTTTGAAAAAAATAACGCAAAAATATGGGATATTGAATTTTTTCATTTTTATGGGGAAATACATGAAAATTTCGCATTCTAGTTTGTGAAAAACGTAAAAGTTGGTATTTTATTGGGGAAAAACTTAAAGAAAAACAAAAAAAAAAATTTTGGGCATTTTTCCAATTTTTTGCAGAAAAAACGCAAAAAAATGGTATATTGAATTTTTTCATTTTTTTGGGGAAAAACATGAAAATTTGCATTTTGGTTTGTGAAAAACGTAAAAATTGGTATTTTATTGGGGAAAAACTTAAAAAAAAACAAAAAAAAAATATTTGGGCATTTTTCCAATTTTTTGGAGAAAAAACGCGAAAAAATGGTATATTGAATTTTTTCATTTTTTTGGTTAAAAACATGAAAATTCACATTTTGGTTTGTGAAAAACGTAAAAATTTGTATATTATTAAGGAAAAACGTAAAACAAAAAAACAAGCAATTTTTGGGCATTTTTCCAATTTTTTTGAAAAAAATAACGCAAAAATATGGGATATTGAATTTTTTCATTTTTATGGGGAAATACATGAAAATTTGCATTCTAGTTTGTGAAAAACGTAAAAGTTGGTATTTTATTGGGGAAAAACTTAAAAAAAACAAGAAAAAAATTTTGGGCATTTTTCCAATTTTTTGGAGAAAAAACGCCAAGAAATGGTATATTGAATTTTTTCATTTTTTTGGTTAAGAACATGAAAATTCACATTTTGGTTTGTGATAAACGTAAAAATTTGTATTTTTGGGGGGAAAAACTTAAAAAAAAACAAAAAAATATTTTGAGCATTTTTCTAATTTTATGGAGAAAAAACGCAAAAAATGGAATATTGAATTTTTTCATTTTTTTTTATTAAAAACATGAAAATTCGCATTTTGGTTTGTGAATAAAGTAAAAATTTGTATTTTTGGGGGGAAAAACTTAAAGAAAAACAAAAAAAAAAATTTGGGCATTTTCCCAATTTTTTGCAGAAAAAACGCAAAAAAATGGTAAATTGAATTTTTTCATTTTTTTGGGGAAATACATGAAAATTTGCATTCTAGTTTGTGAAAAACGTAAAAGTTGGTATTTTATTGGGGAAAAACTTAAAAAAAAAACAAACAAAAAATTTTGGGCATTTTTCCAATTTTTTGGAGAAAAAACGCAAAAAATGGTATATTGAATTTTTTCATTTTTTTGGTTAAAAACATGAAAATTTGCATTTTGGTTTGTGAAAAAAGTAAAAATTTTTATTTTTTTGGGAAAAAACGTAAAACAAAAGAAAACAAAATTTTGGGCATTTTTCCAATTTTTTGGAGAAAAAACGCAAAAAAATGGTATATTGAATTTTTTCATTTTTTTGGTCAAAAACATGAAAATTCGCATTTTGGTTTGTGAAAAACGTAAAAATTTATATTTTTGGGGGGAAAAACTTAAAAAAAAACAAAAAAAAAAATGTTGGGCATTTTTCCAATTTTTTGGAGAAAAAACGCCAAAAAATGGTATATTGAATTTTTTCATTTTTTTGGTTAAAAACATGAAAATTCGCATTTTGGTTTGTGAAAAACGTAAAAATTTGTATTTTTGGGGGGAAAAACTTAAAAAAAAGCAAAAAAAATATTTTGAGCATTTTTCCAATTTTATGGAGAAAAAACGCAAAAAATGGTATATTGAATTTTTTCATTTTTTTGGTTAAAAACATGAAAATTTGCATTCTAGTTTGTGAAAAACGTAAAAGTTTGTATTTTATTGGGGAAAAACTTAAAAAAAAAACAAAAAAAAAATTTTGGGCATTTTTCCAATTTTTTGGAGAAAAAACGCAAAAAATGGTATATTGAATTTTTTCATTTTTTTGGGGAAAATACATGAAAATTTGCATTCTGGTTTGTGAAAAACGTAAAAATTTGTATTTTATTGGGGAAAAACGTAAAAAAAAAAAAACAAAAAAAAAAATTTTGGGCATTTTTCCAATTTTTTGGAGAAAAAACGCAAAAAATGGTATATTGAATTTTTTCATTTTTTTGGTTAAAAACATGAAAATTCGCATTTTGGTTTGTGAAAAACGTAAAAATATATATTTTTTGGGGGGAAAAACTTAAAAAAAACAAGAAAAAAATTTTGGGCATTTTTCCAATTTTTTGGAGAAAAAACGCCAAAAAATGGTATATTGAATTTTTTCATTTTTTTGGTTAAGAACATGAAAATTCACATTTTGGTTTGTGAAAAACGTAAAAATTTGTATTTTTTGGGGGAAAAACTTAAAAAAAAAAACAAACAAAAAATTTTGGGCATTTTTCCAATTTTTTGGAGAAAAAACGCAAAAAAATGGTATATTGAATTTTTTCATTTTTTTGGTTAAAAACATGAAAATTTGCATTTTGGTTTGTGAAAATAGTAAAAATTTTTATTTTTTGGGGGAAAAACGTAAAAAAAAAGAAAACAAAATCTTGGGAATTTTTCCAATTTTTTGGAGAAAAAACGCGAAAAAATGGTATATTGAATTTTTTCATTTTTTTGGTCAAAAACATGAAAATTCGCATTTTGGTTTGTGAAAAACGTAAAAATTTATATTTTTTGGGGGAAAAACTTAAAAAAAAACAAAGAAAAAATGTTGGGCATTTTTCCAATTTTTTGGAGAAAAAACGCGAAAAAATGGTATATTGAATTTTTTCATTTTTTTGGTTAAAAACATGAAAATTTGCATTTTGGTTTGTGAAAATAGTAAAAATTTTTATTTTTTGGGGAAAAACGTAAAAAAAAAGAAAAACAAAATCTTGGGCATTTTTCCAATTTTTGGAGAAAAAACGCAAAAAAATGGTATATTGAATTTTTTTCATTTTTTTGGTCAAAAACATGAAAATTCGCATTTTGGTTTGTGAAAAACGTAAAAATTATATATTTTTGTGGGGAAAAACTTAAAAAAAAACAAAAAAAAAATGTTGGGCATTTTTCCAATTTTTTGGAGAAAAAACGCGAAAAAATGGTATATTGAATTTTTTCATTTTTTTTGTTAAAAACATGAAAATTCACATTTTGGTTTGTGAAAAACGTAAAAATTTGTATTTTTGGGGGGAAAAACTTAAAAAAAAGCAAAAAAATTATTTTGAGCATTTTTCCAATTTTTTGGAGAAAAAACGCGAAAAAATGGAATATTGAATTTTTTCACTTTTTTTGTTAAAAACATGAAAATTCCCATTTTGGTTTGTGAAAAACGTAAAAATTTGTATTTTTGGGGGGAAAAACTTAAAGAAAAACAAAAAAAAAAATTTGGGCATTTTCCCAATTTTTTGCAGAAAAAACGCAAAAAATGGTATATTGAATTTTTTCATTTTTTTGGTGGAAATACATGAAAATTTGCATTCTAGTTTGTGAAAAACGTAAAAGTTTGTATTTTATTGGGGAAAAACTTAAAAAAAAACAAAAAAAAAATTTTGGGCATTTTTCCAATTTTTTGGAGAAAAAACGCAAAAAATGGTATATTGAATTTTTTCATTTTTTTGGTTAAAAACATGAAAATTCGCATTTTGGTTTGTGAAAAACGTAAAAATATATATTTTTTGGGGGAAAAACTTAAAAAAAAACAAAAAAAAAATGTTGGGCATTTTTCCAATTTTTTGGAGAAAAAACGCGAAAAAATGCTAAATTGAATTTTTTCACTTTTTTGGTTAAAAACATGAAAATTCACATTTTGGTTAGTAAAAAACGTAAAAATTTGTATATTATTAAGGAAAAACGTAAAACAAAAAAACAAGCAATTTTTGGGCATTTTTCCAATTTTTTTGAAAAAAATAACGAAAAATATGGGATATTGAATTTTTTCATTTTTATGGGGAAATACATGAAAATTTGCATTCTAGTTTGTGAAAAACGTAAAAGTTGGTATTTTATTGGGGAAAAACTTAAAAAAAACAAGAAAAAAATTTTGGGCATTTTTCCAATTTTTTGGAGAAAAAACGCCAAAAAATGGTATATTGAATTTTTTCATTTTTTTTGGTTAAGAACATGAAAATTCACATTTTGGTTTGTGAAAAACGTAAAAATTTGTATTTTTTGGGGGGAAAAACTTAAAAAAAAACAAAAAAAAAATTTTGAGCATTTTTCTAATTTTATGGAGAAAAAACGCAAAAAAATGGAATATTGAATTTTTTCATTTTTTTTTGTTAAAAACATGAAAATTCGCATTTTGGTTTGTGAATAAACGTAAAAATTTGTATTTTTGGGGGGAAAAACTTAAAGAAAAACAAAAAAAAAATTTTGGGCATTTTCCCAATTTTTTGCAGAAAAAACGCAAAAAAATGGTAATATTGAATTTTTTCATTTTTTTGGGGAAAAACATGAAAATTTGCATTCTAGTTTGTGAAAAACGTAAAAGTTGGTATTTTATTGGGGAAAAACTTAAAAAAAAAACAAAAAAAAATTTTGGGCATTTTTCCAATTTTTTGGAGAAAAAACGCAAAAAATGGTATATTGAATTTTTTCATTTTTTTGGTTAAAAACATGAAAATTTGCATTTTGGTTTGTGAAAAACGT
The DNA here is from genome assembly GCA_035047445.1 of Drosophila siamana. NCBI lineage: Eukaryota > Metazoa > Arthropoda > Insecta > Diptera > Drosophilidae > Drosophila > Drosophila siamana. The sequence goes on along the minus strand of JAWNPP010000108.1, from coordinate 36,670 downwards.
AAAAATTTGTATTTTTTTGGGAAAAAACGTAAAACAAAAGAAAACAAAATCTTGGGCATTTTTCCAATTTTTTGGAGAAAAAACGCAAAAAAATGGTATATTGAATTTTTTCATTTTTTTGGTCAAAAACATGAAAATTCGCATTTTGGTTTGTGAAAAACGTAAAAATATATATTTTTGGGGGAAAAACTTAAAAAAAAACAAAGAAAAAATGTTGGGCATTTTTCCAATTTTTTGGAGAAAAAACGCGAAAAAATGGTATATTGAATTTTTTCATTTTTTTGGTTAAAAACATGAAAATTCACATTTTGGTTTGTGAAAAACGTAAAAATTTGTATTTTTGGGGGGAAAAACTTAAAAAAAAGCAAAAAAAATATTTTGAGCATTTTTCCAATTTTATGGAGAAAAAACGCAAAAAATGGAATATTGAATTTTTTCACTTTTTTTGGTTAAAAACATGAAAATTCCCATTTTGGTTTGTGAAAAACGTAAAAATTTGTATTTTTGGGGGGAAAAACTTAAAGAAAAACAAAAAAAAATTTTGGGCATTTTCCCAATTTTTTGCAGAAAAAACGCAAAAAATGGTAAATTGAATTTTTTCATTTTTTTGGGGAAATACATGAAAATTTGCATTCTAGTTTGTGAAAAACGTAAAAGTTTGTATTTTATTGGAGAAAAACTTAAAAAAAAAAAACAAAAAAAAAAATTTTGGGCATTTTTCCAATTTTTTGGAGAAAAAACGCAAAAAATGGTATATTGAATTTTTTCATTTTTTTGGTTAAAAACATGAAAATTCGCATTTTGGTTTGTGAAAAACGTAAAAATATATATTTTTGGGGGGAAAAACTTAAAAAAAAACAAAGAAAAAATGTTGGGCATTTTTCCAATTTTTTGGAGAAAAAACGCAAAAAAATGGTATATTGAATTTTTTCATTTTTTTGGTTAAAAACATGAAAATTCACATTTTGGTTTGTGAAAAACGTAAAAATTTGTATTTTTTGGGGGGAAAAACTTAAAAAAAAGCAAAAAAATTATTTTGAGCATTTTTCCAATTTTATGGAGAAAAAACGCAAAAAAATGGTAATATTGAATTTTTTCATTTTTTTGGTTAAAAACATGAAAATTCCCATTTTGGTTTGTGAAAAACGTAAAAATTTGTATTTTTTGGGGGAAAAACTAAAAAAAAACAAAAAAAAAATTTTGGGCATTTTTCCAATTTTTTGGAGAAAAAACGCAAAAAAATGGTAAATTGAATTTTTTCATTTTTTTGGTTAAAAACATGAAAATTCGCATTTTGGTTTGTGAAAAACGTAAAAATTTGTATTTTATTGGGGAAAAACGTAAAACAAAAACAAAAAAAAATTTTGGGCATTTTTCCAATTTTTTGTGAGAAAAATAACGGCAAAAAATGGAATATTGAATTTTTTCATTTTTTTTGTTAAAAACATGAAAATTCGCATTTTGGTTTGTGAAAAACGTAAAAATTTGTATTTTTGGGGGAAAAAACTTAAAAAAAAACAAAAAAAAAATTTTGGGCATTTTCCCAATTTTTTGCAGAAAAAACGCAAAAAAATGGTAAATTGAATTTTTTCATTTTTTTGGGGAAAAACATGAAAATTTGCATTCTAGTTTGTGAAAAACGTAAAAATTGGTATCTTATTGGGGAAAAAACTTAAAAAAAAAACAAAAAAAAAATGTTGGGCATTTTTCCAATTTTTTGGAGAAAAAACGCAAAAAATGGTATATTGAATTTTTTCATTTTTTTGGTTAAAAACATGAAAATTTGCATTTTGGTTTGTGAAAATAGTAAAAATTTTTATTTTTTGGGGAAAAACGTAAAAAAAAAGAAAACAAAATCTTGGGCATTTTTCCAATTTTTTGGAGAAAAAACGCAAAAAAATGGTATATTGAATTTTTTCATTTTTTTGGTCAAAAACATGAAAATTCGCATTTTGGTTTGTGAAAAACGTAAAAATATATATTTTTGGGGGAAAAACTTAAAAAAAAACAAAGAAAAAATGTTGGGCATTTTTCCAATTTTTTGGAGAAAAAACGCGAAAAAATGGTAAATTGAATTTTTTCATTTTTTTGGTTAAAAACATGAAAATTCGCATTTTGGTTTGTGAAAAACGTAAAAATTATATATTTTTGGGGGAAAAACTTAAAAAAAACAAAAAAAAATGTTGGGCATTTTTCCAATTTTTTGGAGAAAAAACGCAAAAAAATGGTATATTGAATTTTTTCATTTTTTTGGTCAAAAACATGAAAATTCGTATTTTGGTTTGTGAAAAACGTAAAATATTTGTATTTTTGGGGGGAAAAACTTAAAAAAGACAAAGAAAAAAAGTTGGGCATTTTTCCAATTTTTTGGAGAAAAAACGCAAAAAAATGCTAAATTGAATTTTTTCACTTTTTTGGTTAAAAACATGAAAATTCACATTTTGGTTAGTAAAAAACGTAAAAATTTGTATATTATTAAGGAAAAACGTAAAACAAAAAAACAAGCAATTTTTGGGCATTTTTCCAATTTTTTTGAAAAAAATAACGAAAAATATGGGATATTGAATTTTTTCATTTTTTTGGGGAAATACATGAAAATTTGCATTCTAGTTTGTGAAAAACGTAAAAGTTGGTATTTTATTGGGGAAAAACTTAAAAAAAACAAAAAAAAAAATTTTGAGCAAGTTTCCAATTTTATGGAGAAAAAACGCAAAAAATGGAATATTGAATTTTTTCATTTTTTTTTGTTAAAAACATGAAAATTCGCATTTTGGTTTGTGAATAAAGTAAAAATTTGTATTTTTGGGGGGAAAAACTTAAAGAAAAACAAAAAAAAAAATTGGGCATTTTCCCAATTTTTTGCAGAAAAAACGCAAAAAAATGGTAAATTGAATTTTTTCATTTTTTTGGGAAATACATGAAAATTTGCATTCTAGTTTGTGAAAAACGTAAAAATTTGTATTTTTGGGGGGAAAAACTTAAAAAAAAACAAGAAAAAAATTTTGGACATTTTTCCAATTGTTTGGAGAAAAAACGCAAAAAATTGTATATTGAATTTTTTCATTTTTTTAGTCAAAAACATGAAAATTTGCATTTTGGTTTGTGAAAAACGTAAAAATATATATTTTTGGGGGAAAAACTTAAAAAAAAACAAAAAAAAATGTTGGGCATTTTTCCAATTTTTTGGAGAAAAAGCGCGAAAAAATGGTATATTGAATTTTTTCATTTTTTTGGTTAAAAACATGAAAATTTGCATTTTGGTTTGTGAAAAACGTAAAAATATATATTTTTGGGGGGAAAAACTTAAAAAAAAACAAAGAAAAAATGTTGGGCATTTTTCCAATTTTTTGGAGAAAAAGCGCGAAAAAATGGTATATTGAATTTTTTCATTTTTTTGGTTAAAAACATGAAAATTCCCATTTTGGTTTGTGAAAAACGTAAAATATTTGTATTTTTGGGGGGAAAAACTAAAAAAAAAAAAAAAAAAAAATTTGGCCATTTTTCCAATTTTTTGGAGAAAAAACGCACAAAATGATAAATTGAATTTTTTCACTTTTTTGGTTAAAAACATGAAAATTCTCATTTTGGTTAGTAAAAAACGTAAAAATTTGTATATTATTAAGGAAAAACGTAAAACAAAAAAACAAGCAATTTTTGGGCATTTTTCCAATTTTTTTGAAAAAAATAACGAAAAATATGGGAAATTGAATTTTTTCATTTTTATGGGGAAATACATGAAAATTTGCATTCTAGTTTGTGAAAAACGTAAAAGTTGGTATTTTATTGGGGAAAAACTTAAAAAAAACAAAAAAAAATTTTGGGCATTTTTCCAATTTTTTTGAGAAAAAACGCCAAAAAATGGTATATTGAATTTTTTCATTTTTTTGGTTAAGAACATGAAAATTCACATTTTGGTTTGTGAAAAACGTAAAAATTTGTATTTTTGGGGGGAAAAACTTAAAAAAAAGCAAAAAAATTATTTTGAGCATTTTTCCAATTTTATGGAGAAAAAACGCAAAAAGTGGAATATTGAATTTTTTCATTTTTTTTGTTAAAAACATGAATGTTCGCATTTTGGTTTGTGAATAAAGTAAAAATTTGTATTTTTGGGGGGAAAAACTTAAAAAAAACAAAAAAATTATTTTGAGCATTTTTCCAATTTTATGGAGAAAAAACGCAAAAATGGAATATTGAATTTTTTCATTTTTTTGGTTAAAAACATGCATTTTGCAAATGCAAAATTCGCATTTTGGTTTGTGAATAAAGTAAAAATTTATATTTTTGGGGGGAAAAACTTAAAGAAAAACAAAAAAAAAATTTGGGCATTTTCCCAATTTTTTGCAGAAAAGACGCAAAAAAATGGTAAATTGAATTTTTTCATTTTTTTGGGGAAATACATGAAAATTTCCATTCTAGTTTGTGAAAAACGTAAAAGTTGGTATTTTATTGGGGAAAAACTTAAAAAAAATCAAAAAATAAATTTTGGGCATTTTTCCAATTTTTTGGAGAAAAAACGCAAAAAATGGTATATTGAATTTTTTCATTTTTTTGGTTAAAAACATGAAAATTTGCATTTTGGTTTGTGAAGATAGTAAAAATTTTTATTTTTTTGGGAAAAAACGTAAAACAAAAGAAAACAAAATCTTGGGCATTTTTCCAATTTTTTGGAGAAAAAACGCAAAAAAATGGTATATTGAATTTTTTCATTTTTTTGGTCAAAAACATGAAAATTCGCATTTTGGTTTGTGAAAAACGTAAAATATTTGTATTTTTGGGGGGAAAAACTTAAAAAAAACAAAGAAAAAATGTTGGGCATTTTTCCAATTTTTTGGAGAAAAAACGCAAAAAAATGCTAAATTGAATTTTTTCACTTTTTTGGTTAAAAACATGAAAATTCACATTTTGGTTAGTGAAAAACGTAAAAATTTGTATATTATTAAGGAAAAACGTAAAAAAAAAAAAACAAGCAATTTTTGGGCATTTTTCCAATTTTGTTGAAAAAAATAACGAAAAATATGGGATATTGAATTTTTTCATTTTTTTGGTTAAGAACATGAAAATTCACATTTTGGTTTGTGAAAAACGTAAAAATTTGTATTTTTGGGGGGAAAAACTTAAAAAAAACAAACAAAATTATTTTGTGCATTTTTCCAATTTTATGGAGAAAAAACGCAAAAAATGGAATATTGAATTTTTTCATTTTTTTGGTTAAAAACATGAAAATTTGCATTTTGGTTTGTGAAAAAAGTAAAAATTATGTATTTTTTTGGGGAAAAACGTAAAACAAAAAAAAACAAAATCTTGGGCATTTTTCCAATTTTTTGGAGAAAAAACGCAAAAAAATGGTAAATTGAATTTTTTCATTTTTTTGGGGAAATACATGAAAATTTGCATTCTAGTTTGTGGAAAACGTAAAAGATTGGTATTTTATTGGGGAAAAACTTAAAAAAAAAACAAAAAAAAATTTTGGGCATTTTTCCAATTTTTTGGAGAAAAAACGCAAAAAAATTGTATATTGAATTTTTTCATTTTTTTGGTCAAAAACATGAAAATTCGCATTTTGGTTTGTGAAAAACGTAAAAATATATATTTTTGGGGGGAAAAACCTAAAAAAAAAAAAGAAAAAATGTTGGGCATTTTTCCAATTTTTTGGAGAAAAAACGCAAAAAAATGGTATATTGAATTTTTTCATTTTTTTTGTCAAAAACATGAAAATTCGCAATTTGGTTTGTGAAAAACGTAAAAATATATATTTTTAGGGGGAAAAACTAAAAAAAAACAAAGAAAAAATGTTGGGCATTTTTCTAATTTTTTGGAGAAAAAACGCAAAAAATGGAATATTGAATTTTTTCATACGTAAAACAAAAGAAAACAAAATCTTGGGCATTTTTCCAATTTTTTGGAGAAAAAACGCAAAAAAATGGTATATTGAATTTTTTCATTTTTTTGGTCAAAAACATGAAAATTCGCATTTTGGTTTGTGAAAAACGTAAAATATTTGTATTTTTGGGGGGAAAAACTTAAAAAAAAACAAAAAAAAAATTTTGGGCATTTTTCCAATTTTATGGAGAAAAAACGCAAAAAATGGAATATTGAATTTTTTCATACGTAAAACAAAAGAAAACAAAATCTTGGGCATTTTTCCAATTTTTTGGAGAAAAAACGCAAAAAAATGATAAATTGAATTTTTTCACTTTTTTGGTTAAAAACATGAAAATTCACATTTTGGTTAGTAAAAAACGTAAAAATTTGTATATTATTAAGGAAAAACGTAAAACAAAAAAACAAGCAATTTTTGGGCATTTTTCCAATTTTTTTGAAAAAAATAACGAAAAATATGGGATATTGAATTTTTTCATTTTTATAGGGAAATACATGAAATTTTGCATTCTAGATTGTGAAAAACGTAAAAGTTGGTATTTTATTGGGGAAAAACTTAAAAAAAAACAAGAAAAAAATTTTGGGCATTTTTCCAATTTTTTGGAGAAAAAATGCCAAAAAATGGTATATTGAATTTTTTCATTTTTTTGGTTAAGAACATGAAAATTCACATTTTGGTTTGTGAAAAACGTAAAAATTTGTATTTTTGGGGGGAAAAACTTAAAAAAAAACAAAGAAAAAATGTTGGGCATTTTTCCAATTTTATGGAGAAAAAACGCAAAAAATGGAATATTGCATTTTTTCATTTTTTTTGGTTAAAAACATGAAAATTTGCATTTTGGTTAGTGAAAATAGTAAATATTTTTATTTTTTTGGGAAAAAACGTAAAACAAAAGAAAACAAAATCTTGGGAATTTTTCCAATTTTTTGGAGAAAAAACGCAAAAAAATGGTATATTGAATTTTTTCATTTTTTGGTTAAAAACATGAAAATTTTGCATTTTGGTTTGTGAAAATACGTAAAATATTTTTATTTTTTGGGGAAAAAACGTAAAACAAAAAGAAAACAAAATCTTGGCATTTTTCCAATTTTTTGGAGAAAAAACGCAAAAAAATGGTAAATTGAATTTTTTCATTTTTTTGGGGAAATACATGAAAATTTGCATTCTAGTTTGTGAAAAACGTAAAAGTTGGTATTTTATTGGGGAAAAACTTAAAAAAAAAACAAAAAAAAAATTTTGGGCATTTTTCCAATTTTTTGGAGAAAAAACGCAAAAAAAATGGTATATTGAATTTTTTCATTTTTTTGGTCAAAAACATGAAAATTCGCATTTTGGTTTGTGAAAAACGTAAAAATATATATTTTTGGGGGGAAAAACTTAAAAAAAACAAAGAAAAAATGTTGGGCATTTTTCCAATTTTTTGGAGAAAAAACGCGAAAAAATGGTATATTGAATTTTTTCATTTGTTTGGTTAAAAACATGAAAATTCCCATTTTGGTTTGTGAAAAACGTAAAATATTTGTATTTTTGGGGGGAAAAACTTAAAAAAAAACAAAAAAAAAAATTTTGGGCATTTTTCCAATTTTTTGGAGAAAAAACGCAAAAAAATGCTAAATTGAATTTTTTCACTTTTTTTGGTTAAAAACATGAAAATTCACATTTTGGTTAGTAAAAAACGTAAAAATTTGTATATTATTAAGGAAAAACGTAAAACAAAAAAACAAGCAATTTTTGGGCATTTTTCCAATTTTTTTGAAAAAATAACGAAAAATATGGGATATTGAATTTTTTAATTTTTATGGGGAAATACATGAAAATTTGCATTCTAGTTTGTGAAAAACGTAAAAGTTGGTATTTTATTGGGGAAAAACTTAAAAAAAAAACAAGAAAAAAATTTTGGACATTTTTCCAATTTTTTGGAGAAAAAACGCGAAAAAATGGTATATTGAATTTTTTCATTTTTTTGGTTAAGAACATGAAAATTCACATTTTGGTTTGTGAAAAACGTAAAAATTTGTATTTTTGGGGGGGAAAAACTTAAAAAAAAGCAAAAAAATTTTTTTGTGCATTTTTCCAATTTTATGGAGAAAAAACGCAAAAAATGGAATATTGAATTTTTTCATTTTTTTTGTTAAAAACATGAAAATTCGCATTTTGGTTTGTGAATAAAGTAAAAATTTGTATTTTTGGGGGGAAAAACTTAAAGAAAAACAAAAAAAAATTTGGGCATTTTTCCAATTTTTTGCAAAAAAAACGCAAAAAAATGGTGAATTGAATTTTTTCATTTTTTTGGGGAAATACATGAAAATTTGCATTCTAGTTTGTGAAAAACGTAAAAGTTGGTATTTTATTGGGGAAAAACATAAAAAAAAACAAAAAAAAAAAAATTTTGGGCATTTTTCCAATTTTTTGGAGAAAAAACGCAAAAAAATGGTATATTGAATTTTTTCATTTTTTTGGTTAAAAACATGAAAATTTGCATTTTGGTTTGTGAAAAACGTAAAAATTTTTATTTTTGGGGGGAAAAACTTAAAAAAAAACAAAAAAAATATTTTGAGCATTTTTCCAATTTTATGGAGAAAAAACGCAAAAAATGGAATATTGAATTTTTTCATTTTTTTTGTTAAAAACATGAAAATTCGCATTTTGGTTTGTGAAAAACGTAAAATATTTGTATTTTTTGGGGGGAAAAACTAAAAAAAAAACAAAAAAAAAATTTGGGCATTTTCGCAATTTTTTGCAGAAAAAACGCAAAAAAATGGTAAATTGAATTTTTTCATTTTTTTGGGGAAATACATGAAAATTTGCATTCTAGTTTGTGAAAAACGTAAAAGTTGGTATTTTATTGGGGAAAAACTTAAAAAAAAACAAAAAAAAAATTTTGGGCATTTTTCCAATTTTTTGGAGAAAAAACGCAAAAAAATGCTAAATTGAATTTTTTCACTTTTTTGGTTAAAAACATGAAAATTCACATTTTGGTTAGTAAAAAACGTAAAAATTTGTATATTATTAAGGAAAAACGTAAAACAAAAAAACAAGCAATTTTTGGGCATTTTTCCAATTTTTTTGAAAAAAATAACGAAAAATATGGGATATTGAATTTTTTAATTTTTATGGGGAAATACATGAAAATTTGCATTCTAGTTTGTGAAAAACGTAAAAGTTGGTATTTTATTGGGGAAAAACTTAAAAAAAAAACAAAAAAAAATTTTGAACATTTTTCCAATTTTTTGGAGAAAAAACGCGAAAAAATGGTATATTGAATTTTTTCATTTTTTTGGTTAAGAACATGAAAATTCACATTTTGGTTTGTGAAAAACGTAAAAATTTGTATTTTTGGGGGAAAAACTTAAAAAAAAGCAAAAAAATTTTTTGTGCATTTTTCCAATTTTATGGAGAAAAAACGCAAAAAATGGAATATTGAATTTTTTCATTTTTTTTTGTTAAAAACATGAAAATTCGCATTTTGGTTTGTGAATAAAGTAAAAATTTGTATTTTTGGGGGGAAAAACTTAAAGAAAAACAAAAAAAAATTTTGGGCATTTTCCCAATTTTTTGCAGAAAAAACGCAAAAAAATGGTGAAATTGAATTTTTTCATTTTTTTGGGGAAATACATGAAAATTTGCATTCTAGTTTGTGAAAAACGTAAAAGTTGGTATTTTATTGGGGAAAAACATAAAAAAAAACAAAAAAAAAATTTTGGGCATTTTTCCAATTTTTTGGAGAAAAAACGCAAAAAATGGTATATTGAATTTTTTCATTTTTTTGGTTAAAAACATGAAAATTTGCATTTTGGTTTGTGAAAAACGTAAAAATTTTTATTTTTGGGGGAAAAACTTAAAAAAAAAGCAAAAAAAATATTTTGAGCATTTTTCCAATTTTATGGAGAAAAAACGCAAAAAATGGAATATTGAATTTTTTCATTTTTTTTGTTAAAAACATGAAAATTCGCATTTTGGTTTGTGAAAAACGTAAAATATTTGTATTTTTGGGGGGAAAAACAAAAAAAAAAACAAAAATAAAATTTTGGGCATTTTCCCAATTTTTTGCAGAAAAAACGCAAAAAAATGGTAAATTGAATTTTTTCATTTTTTTGGGGAAATACATGAAAATTAGCATTCTAGTTTGTGAAAAACGTAAAAGTTGGTATTTTATTGGGGAAAAACTTAAAAAAAAACAAAAAAAAAATTTTGGGCATTTTTCCAATTTTTTTGAGAAAAAACGCCAAAAAATGGTATATTGAATTTTTTCATTTTTTTGGTTAAGAACATGAAAATTCACATTTTGGTTTGTGAAAAACGTAAAAATTTGTATTTTTTGGGGTAAAAACTTAAAAAAAAGCAAAAAAAATATTTTGAGCATTTTTCCAATTTTATGGAGAAAAAACGCAAAAAATGGAATATTGAATTTTTTCATTTTTTTTGTTAAAAACATGAAAATTCACATATTTGTTAGTAAAAAACGTAAAAATTTGTATATTATTAAGGAAAAACGTAAAACAAAAAAACAAGCAATTTTTGGGCATTTTTCCAATTTTTTTGAAAAAAATAACGAAAAATATGGGATATTGAATTTTTTCATTTTTATGGGGAAATACATGAAAATTTGCATTCTAGTTTGTGAAAAACGTAAAAGTTGGTATTTTATTGGGGAAAAACTTAAAAAAAAACAAGAAAAAAATTTTGGACATTTTTCCAATTTTTTGGAGAAAAAACGCGAAAAAATGGTATATTGAATTTTTTCATTTTTTTGGTTAAGAACATGAAAATTCACATTTTGGTTTGTGAAAAACGTAAAAATTTGTATTTTTGGGGGGAAAAACTTAAAAAAAAGCAAAAAAATTTTTTTGTGCATTTTTCCAATTTTATGGAGAAAAAACGCAAAAAATGGAATATTGAATTTTTTCATTTTTTTTGTTAAAAACATGAAAATTCGCATTTTGGTTTGTGAATAAAGTAAAAATTTGTATTTTTGGGGGGAAAAACTTAAAGAAAAACAAAAAAAAATTTTGGGCATTTTCCCAATTTTTTGCAGAAAAAACGCAAAAAAATGGTGAATTGAATTTTTTCATTTTTTTGGGGAAATACATGAAAATTTGCATTCTAGTTTGTGAAAAACGTAAAAGTTGGTATTTTATTGGGGAAAAACATAAAAAAAAAACAAAAAAAAAAATTTTGGGCATTTTTCCAATTTTTTGGAGAAAAAACGCAAAAAATGGTATATTGAATTTTTTCATTTTTTTGGTTAAAAACATGAAAATTTGCATTTTGGTTTGTGAAAAACGTAAAAATTTTTATTTTTGGGGGGAAAAACTTAAAAAAAAGCAAAAAAAAATATTTTGAGCATTTTTCCAATTTTATGGAGAAAAAACGCAAAAAATGGAATATTGAATTTTTTCATTTTTTTTGTTAAAAACATGAAAATTCGCATTTTGGTTTGTGAAAAACGTAAAATATTTGTATTTTTGGGGGAAAAACAAAAAAAAAAAACAAAAATAAAATTTTGGGCATTTTCCCAATTTTTTGCAGAAAAAACGCAAAAAAATGGTAAATTGAATTTTTTCATTTTTTTTGGGGAAATACATGAAAATTAGCATTCTAGTTTGTGAAAAACGTAAAAGTTGGTATTTTATTGGGGAAAAACTTAAAAAAAAACAAAAAAAAATTTTGGGCATTTTTCCAATTTTTTGGAGAAAAAACGCCAAAAAATGGTATATTAAATTTTTTCATTTTTTTGGTTAAGAACATGAAAATTCGCATTTTGGTTTGTGAAAAACGTAAAAATTTGTATTTTTTGGGGTAAAAACTTAAAAAAAAGCAAAAAAAAATTTTGAGCATTTTTCCAATTTTATGGAGAAAAAACGCAAAAAATGGAATATTGAATTTTTTCATTTTTTTTGGTTAAAAACATGAAAATTCACATATTTGTTAGTAAAAAACGTAAAAATTTGTATATTATTAAGGAAAAACGTAAAACAAAAAAACAAGCAATTTTTGGGCATTTTTCCAATTTTTTTGAAAAAAATAACGAAAAATATGGGATATTGAATTTTTTCATTTTTATAGGGAAATACATGAAAATTTGCATTCTAGTTTGTGAAAAACGTAAAAGTTGGTATTTTATTGGGGAAAAACTTAAAAAAAAACAAAAAAAAAATGTTGGGCATTTTTCCAATTTTTTGGAGAAAAAACGCCAAAAAATGGTATATTGAATTTTTTCATTTTTTTTGGTTAAGAACATGAAAATTCACATTTTGGTTTGTGAAAAACGTAAAAATTTGTATTTTTGGGGGGAAAAAACTTAAAAAAAAACAAAGAAAAAATGTTGGGCATTTTTCCAATTTTATGGAGAAAAAACGCAAAAAAATGGTATATTGAATTTTTTCATTTTTTTTTGTCAAAAACATGAAAATTCGCATTTTGGTTTGTGAATAAAGTAAAAATTTGTATTTTTGGGGGGAAAAACTTAAAGAAAAACAAAAAAAAAATTTGGGCATTTTCCCAATTTTTTGCAAAAAAAACGCAAAAAATGGTGAATTGAATTTTTTCATTTTTTTGGGGAAATACATGAAAATTTGCATTTTGGTTTGTGAAAATAGCAAAAATTTTTATTTTTTTTGGGAAAAAACGTAAAACAAAAGAAAACAAAATCTTGGACAATTTTCCAATTTTTTGGAGAAAAAACGCAAAAAAATGGTATATTGAATTTTTTCATTTTTTTGGTCAAAAACATGAAAATTTGCATTTTGGCTTGTGAAAAACGTAAAAATATATATTTTTGGGGGGAAAAACTTAAAAAAAAACAAGAAAAAATGTTGGGCATTTTTCCAATTTTTTGGAGAAAAAACGCAAAAAAATTTTTTCACTTATTTGGTTAAAAACATGAAAATTCACATTTTGGTTAGTAAAAAACGTAAAAACTTGTAAATTATTAAGGAAAAACGTAAAACAAAACAACAAGCAATTTTTGGGCATTTTTCCAATATTTTTGGAGAAAAATATCGAAAAATATGGATATTGAATTTTTTAATTTTTATGGGGAAATACATGAAAATTTGCATTCTAGTTTGTGAAAAACGTAAAAGTTGGTATTTTATTGGGGAAAAACTTAAAAAAACAAGAAAAAAATTTTGGGCATTTTTCCAATTTTTTGGAGAAAAAACGCCAAAAAATGGTATATTGAATTTTTTCATTTTTTTGGTTAAGAACATGAAAATTCACATTTTGGTTTGTGAAAAACGTAAAAATTTGTATTTTTGGGGGGAAAAACTTAAAAAAAAGCAAAAAAAATATTTTGAGCATTTTTCCAATTTTATGGAGAAAAAACGCAAAAAATGGAATATTGAATTTTTTCATTTTTTTTGTTAAAAACATGAAAATTCGCATTTTGGTTTGTGAAAAACGTAAAATATTTGTATTTTTGGGGGGAAAAACAAAAAAAAAAACAAAAAAAAAAATTTTGGGCATTTTCCCAATTTTTTGCAGAAAAAACGCAAAAAAATGGTAAATTGAATTTTTTCATTTTTTTGGGAAAATACATGAAAATTTGCATTCTAGTTTGTGAAAAACGTAAAAGTTGGTATTTTATTGGGGAAAAACTTAAAAAAAAACAAAAAAAAAATTTTGGGCATTTTTCCAATTTTTTGGAGAAAAAACGCCAAAAAATGGTATATTGAATTTTTTCATTTTTTTGGTTAAGAACATGAAAATTCACATTTTGGTTTGTGAAAAACGTAAAAATTTGTATTTTTTGGGGTAAAAACTTAAAAAAAAGCAAAAAAAATATTTTGAGCATTTTTCCAATTTTATGGAGAAAAAACGCAAAAAATGGAATATTGAATTTTTTCATTTTTTTTGTTAAAAACATGAAAATTCACATTTTTGTTAGTAAAAAACGTAAAAATTTGTATATTATTAAGGAAAAACGTAAAACAAAAAAAACAAGCAATTTTTGGGCATTTTTCCAATTTTTTGGAAAAAAATAACGCAAAAATATGGGATATTGAATTTTTTTCATTTTTATGGGGAAAATACATGAAAATTTGCATTCTAGTTTGTGAAAAACGTAAAAGTTGGTATTTTATTGGGGAAAAACTTAAAAAAAACAAGAAAAAAATTTGGGCAATTTTTGGGCATTTTTCCAATTTTTTTGAAAAAAATAACGAAAAATATGGGATATTGAATTTTTTCATTTTTATGGGGAAATACATGAAAATTTGCATTCTAGTTTGTGAAAAACGTAAAAGTTGGTATTTTATTGGGGAAAAACTTAAAAAAAAAAAAAAAAAAATTTTGGGCATTTTTCCAATTTTTTGGAGAAAAAACGCCAAAAAATGGTATATTGAATTTTTTCATTTTTTTGGTTAAGAACATGAAAATTCACATTTTGGTTTGTGAAAATAGTAAAAATTTTTATTTTTTTGGGAAAAAACGTAAAACAAAAGAAAAACAAAATCTTGGGAATTTTTCCAATTTTTTGGAGAAAAAACGCAAAAAAATGCTTAATTGAATTGTTTCACTTTTTTGGTTAAAAACATGAAAATTCACATTTTGGTTAGTAAAAAACGTAAAAACTTGTAAATTATTAAGGAAAAACGTAAAACAAACAACAAGCAATTTTTGGGCATTTTTCCAATATTTTTGAAAAAAATATCGAAAAATATGGATATTGAATTTTTTAATTTTTATGGGGAAATACATGAAAATTTGCATTCTAGATTGTGAAAAACGTAAAAGTTGGTATTTTATTGGGGAAAAACTTAAAAAAAAACAAGAAAAAAATTTTGGTTATTTTTCCAATTTTTTGGAGAAAAAATGCCTAAAAATGGTATATTGAATTTTTTCATTTTTTTGGTTAAGAACATGAAAATTCACATTTTAGTTTGTGAAAAACGTAAAAATTTGTATTTTTGGGGGGAAAAACTTAAAAAAAAGCAAAAAAATTTTTTTGTGCATTTTTCCAATTTTATGGAGAAAAAACGCAAAAAATGGAATATTGAATTTTTTCATTTTTTTTGTTAAAAACATGAAAATTCTCATTTTGGTTTGTGAATAAAGTAAAAATTTGTATTTTTGGGAGGGAAAAACTTAAAGAAAAACAAAAAAAAAATTTGGGCATTTTCCCAATTTTTTGCAGAAAAAACGCAAAAAAATGGTGAATTGAATTTTTTCATTTTTTTGGGGAAATACATGAAAATTTGCATTCTAGTTTGTGAAAAACGTAAAAGTTGGTATTTTATTGGGGAAAAACATAAAAAAAAAACAAAAAAAAAATTTTGGGCATTTTTCCAATTTTTTGGAGAAAAAACGCCAAAAAATGGTATATTGAATTTTTTCATTTTTTTGGTTAAGAACATGAAAATTCACATTTTGGTTTGTGAAAAACGTAAAAATTTGTATTTTTTGGGGTAAAAACTTAAAAAAAAGCAAAAAAAATATTTTGAGCATTTTTCCAATTTTATGGAGAAAAAACGCAAAAAAATGGAATATTGAATTTTTTCATTTTTTTTGTTAAAAACATGAAAATTCACATTTTGGTTTGTAAAAAACGTAAAAATTTGTATATTATTAAGGAAAAACGTAAAACAAAAAAACAAGCAATTTTTGGGCATTTTTCCAATTTTTTTGAAAAAATAACGAAAAATATGGGATATTGAATTTATTTCATTTTTATGGGGAAATACATGAAAATTTGCATTCTAGTTTGTGAAAAACGTAAAAGTTGGTATTTTATTGGGGAAAAACTTAAAAAAAACAAGAAAAAAATTTTGGGCAATTTTTGGGCATTTTTCCAATTTTTTTGAAAAAAATAACGAAAAATATGGGATATTGAATTTTTTCATTTTTATGGGGAAATACATGAAAATTTGCATTCTAGTTTGTGAAAAACGTAAAAATTGGTATTTTATTGGGGAAAAACTTAAAAAAAACAAAAAAAAAATTTTGGGCATTTTTCCAATTTTTTGGAGAAAAAACGCCAAAAAATGGTATATTGAATTTTTTCATTTTTTTGGTTAAGAACATGAAAATTCACATTTTGGTTTGTGAAAATAGTAAAAATTTTTATTTTTTTGGGAAAAAACGTAAAACAAAAGAAAACAAAATCTTGGGAATTTTTCCAATTTTTTGGAGAAAAAACGCAAAAAAATGCTTAATTGAATTGTTTCACTTTTTTGGTTAAAAACATGAAAATTCACATTTTGGTTAGTAAAAAACGTAAAAACTTGTAAATTATTAGAGGAAAAACGTAAAACAAACAAACAAGCAATTTTTGGGCATTTTTCCAATTTTTTGAAAAAAATATCGAAAAATATGGATATTGAATTTTTTAATTTTTATGGGGAAATACATGAAAATTTGCATTCTAGTTTGTGAAAAACGTAAAAGTTGGTATTTTATTGGGGAAAAACTTAAAAAAAAACAAGAAAAAAATTTTGGTTATTTTTCCAATTTTTTGGAGAAAAAATGCCTAAAAATGGTATATTGAATTTTTTCATTTTTTTGGTTAAGAACATGAAAATTCACATTTTGGTTTGTGAAAAACGTAAAAATTTGTATTTTTGGGGGGAAAAACTTAAAAAAAAGCAAAAAAAATTATTTTGGGCATTTTTCCAATTTTATGGAGAAAAAACGCAAAAAATGGAATATTGAATTTTTTCATTTTTTTGGTTAAAAACATGAAAATTCGCATTTTGGTTTGTGAATAAAGTAAAAATTTGTATTTTTTGGGAGGAAAAACTTAAAAAAAAACAAAAAAAAATTTTGGGCATTTTTCCAATTTTTTGCAGAAAAAACGCAAAAAATGGTGATATTGAATTTTTTCATTTTTTTGGGAAAATACATGAAAATTTGCATTCTAGTTTGTGAAAAACGTAAAAGTTGGTATTTTATTGGGGAAAAACTTAAAAAAAAAACAAAAAAAAATTTTGGGCATTTTTCCAATTTTTTGGAGAAAAAACGCAAAAAATGGTATATTGAATTTTTTCATTTTTTTGGTTAAAAACATGAAAATTCGCATTTTGGTTTGTGAAAAACGTAAAAATTTGTATTTTTGGGGGAAAAACTAAAAAAAAAACAAAAAAAAATTTTGGGCATTTTTCCAATTTTTTGGAGAAAAAACGCAAAAAAATGGTAAATTGAATTTTTTCATTTTTTTGGGGAAATACATGAAAATTTGCATTCTAGTTTGTGAAAAACGTAAAAGTTGGTATTTTATTGGGGAAAAACTTAAAAAAAAACAAAAAAAAATTTTGGGCATTTTTCCAATTTTTTGGAGAAAAAACGCAAAAAATGGTATATTGAATTTTTTCATTTTTTTTGTCAAAAACATGAAAATTCGCATTTTGGTTTGTGAAAAAAAGTAAAAATTTGTATTTTTGGGGGAAAAACTTAAAGAAAAACAAAAAAAAAATTTGGGCATTTTTCCAATTTTTTGGAGAAAAAACGCAAAAAAATGGTGATATTGAATTTTTTCATTTTTTTGGGTAAAAACATGAAAATTTGCATTTTGGTTTGTGAAAAACGTAAAAATTTTTATTTTTTTGGGGAAAAACTTAAAAAAAAACAAAAACAAAATCTTGGGCATTTTTCCAATTTTTTGGAGAAAAAACGCAAAAAAATGGTATATTGAATTTTTTCATTTTTTTGGTTAAAAACATGAAAATTCCCATTTTGGTTTGTGAAAAACGTAAAATATTTGTATTTTTGGGGGGAAAAACTTAAAAAAAAACAAAAAAAAATTGTTGGGCATTTTTCCAATTTTTTGGAGAAAAAACGCAAAAAATGCTAAATTGAATTTTTTCACTTTTTTGGTTAAAAACATGAAAATTCACATTTTGGTTAGTAAAAAACGTAAAAATTTGTATATTATTAAGGAAAAACGTAAAACAAAACAAACAAGCAATTTTTGGGCATTTTTCCAATTTTTTTGAAAAAAATAACGAAAAATATGGGATATTGAATTTTTTCATTTTTATGGGGAAATACATGAAAATTTGCATTCTAGTTTGTGAAAAACGTAAAAGTTGGTATTTTATTGGGGAAAAACTTAAAAAAAACAAGAAAAAAATTTTGGGCATTTTTCCAATTTTTTGGAGAAAAAACGCAAAAAAATGGTATATTGAATTTTTTCATTTTTTTGGTTAAGAACATGAAAATTCACATTTTGGTTTGTGAAAAACGTAAAAATTTGTATTTTTGGGGGGAAAAACTTAAAAAAAAGCAAAAAAAATATTTTGAGCATTTTTCCAATTTTTTGGAGAAAAAACGCAAAAAATGGAATATTGAATTTTTTCATTTTTTTTGTTAAAAACATGAAAATTCGCATTTTGGTTTGTGAAAAACGTAAAATATTTGTATTTTTGGGGGGAAAAACGTAAAAAAAAAACAAAAAAAAAATTTTGGGCATTTTTCCAATTTTTTGCAGAAAAAACGCAAAAAAATGGTAAATTGAATTTTTTCATTTTTTTGGGGAAATACATGAAAATTTGCATTCTAGTTTGTGAAAAACGTAAAAGTTGGTATTTTATTGGGGAAAAACTTAAAAAAAAACAAGAAAAAAATTTTGGGCATTTTTCCAATTTTTTGGAGAAAAAACGCCAAAAAATGGTATATTGAATTTTTTCATTTTTTTGGTTAAAAACATGAAAATTCACATTTTGGTTTGTGAAAAACGTAAAAATTTGTATTTTTTGGGGGAAAAACTTAAAAAAAAGCAAAAAAAATATTTTGGGCATTTTTCCAATTTTATGGAGAAAAAACGCAAAAAAATGCGAATATTGAATTTTTTCATTTTTTTGGTTAAGAACATGAAAATTCGCATTTTGGTTAGTAAAAAACGTAAAAATTTGTATATTATTAAGGAAAAACGTAAAACAAAAAAAACAAGCAATTTTTGGGCATTTTTCCAATTTTTTTGAAAAAAATAACGAAAAATATGGGATATTGAATTTTTTTCATTTTTATGGGGAAATACATGAAAATTTGCATTCTAGTTTGTGAAAAACGTAAAAGTTGGTATTTTATTGGGGAAAAACTTAAAAAAAAACAAGAAAAAAATTTTGGGCATTTTTCCAATTTTTTGGAGAAAAAACGCAAAAAAATGGTATATTGAATTTTTTCATTTTTTTGGTTAAAAACATGAAAATTTGCATTTTGGTTTGTGAAAAACGTAAAAATTTGTATTTTATTGGGGAAAAACTTAAAAAAAACAAAAAAAAATTTTGGGCATTTTTCCAATTTTTTTGAGAAAAAACGCGAAAAAATGGTATATTGAATTTTTTCATTTTTTTGGTTAAAAACATGAAAATTCCCATTTTGGTTTGTGAAAAACGTAAAAAATTTGTATTTTTTGGGGGAAAAACGTAAAAAAAAACAAAAAAAAATTTTGGGCATTTTTCCAATTTTTTGGAGAAAAAACGCAAAAAAATGCTAAATTGAATTTTTTCATTTTTTTGGTTAAAAACATGAAAATTCACATTTTGGTTAGTAAAAAACGTAAAAATTTGTATATTATTAAGGAAAAACGTAAAACAAAAACAACAAGCAATTTTTGGGCATTTTTCCAATTTTTTTGAAAAAAATAACGAAAAATATGGGATATTGAATTTTTTCATTTTTATGGGGAAATACATGAAAATTTGCATTCTAGTTTGTGAAAAACGTAAAAGTTGGTATTTTATTGGGGAAAAACTTAAAAAAAACAAGAAAAAATTTTGGGCATTTTTCCAATTTTTTGGAGAAAAAACGCCAAAAAATGGTATATTGAATTTTTTCATTTTTTTGGTTAAAAACATGAAAATTCACATTTTGGTTTGTGAAAATACGTAAAATATTTGTATTTTTTGGGGAAAAAACGTAAAACAAAAGCAAAAAAAAATCTTGGGCATTTTTCCAATTTTTTGGAGAAAAAACGCAAAAAAATGGTATAATTGAATTTTTTCATTTTTTTGGTTAAAAACATGAAAATTCACATTTTGGTTAGTAAAAAACGTAAAAATTTGTATATTATTGAGGAAAAACGTAAAAAAAAACAAAAAAGCAATTTTTGGGCATTTTTCCAATTTTTTTGAAAAAAATAACGAAAAATATGGGATATTGAATTTTTTCATTTTTATGGGGAAATACATGAAAATTTGCATTCTAGTTTGTGAAAAACGTAAAAGTTGGTATTTTATTGGGGAAAAACTTAAAAAAAACAAGAAAAAAATGTTGGGCATTTTTCCAATTTTTTGGAGAAAAAACGCAAAAAAATGGTATATTGAATTTTTTCATTTTTTTGGTTAAAAACATGAAAATTTGCATTTTGGTTTGTGAAAAACGTAAAAATTTGTATTTTTGGGGGGAAAAACTTAAAAAAAAAAAAAAAAAATTTTGGGCATTTTTCCAATTTTTTGGAGAAAAAACGCAAAAAAATGCTAAATTGAATTTTTTCACTTTTTTGGTTAAAAACATGAAAATTCACATTTTGGTTAGTAAAAAACGTAAAAATTTGTATATTATTAAGGAAAAACGTAAAACAAAAAAACAAGCAATTTTTGGGCATTTTTCCAATTTTTTTGAAAAAAATAACGAAAAATATGGGATATTGAATTTTTTAATTTTTATGGGGAAATACATGAAAATTTGCATTCTAGTTTGTGAAAAACGTAAAAGTTGGTATTTTATTGGGGAAAAACTTAAAAAAAAACAAGAAAAAAATTTTGGGCATTTTTCCAATTTTTTGGAGAAAAAACGCAAAAAAATGGTATATTGAATTTTTTCATTTTTTTGGTTAAAAACATGAAAATTCCCATTTTGGTTTGTGAAAAACGTAAAAATTTGTATTTTTTGGGGGAAAAACTTAAAAAAAAGCAAAAAAAAATTTTGGGCATTTTTCCAATTTTTTGGAGAAAAAACGCAAAAAAATGCTATATTGAATTTTTTCATTTTTTTTGTTAAAAACATGAAAATTCACATTTTGGTTAGTAAAAAACGTAAAAATTTGTATATTATTAAGGGAAAAACGTAAAACAAAACAAACAAGCAATTTTTGGGCATTTTTCCAATTTTTTTGAAAAAAATAACGCAAAAATATGGGATATTGAATTTTTTCATTTTTATGGGGAAATACATGAAAATTTGCATTCTAGTTTGTGAAAAACGTAAAAGTTGGTATTTTATTGGGGAAAAACTTAAAAAAAACAAGAAAAAAAAGCAATTTTTGGGCATTTTTCCAATTTTTTTGAGAAAAATAACGAAAAATATGGGATATTGAATTTTTTCATTTTTTTGATTAAAAACATGAAAATTCGCATTTTGGTTTGTGAAAAACGTAAAAATTTGTATTTTATTGGGGAAAAACTTAAAAAAAAACAAGAAAAAAATTTTGGGCATTTTTCCAATTTTTTGGAGAAAAAACGCCAAAAAATGGTATATTGAATTTTTTCATTTTTTTGGTTAAAAACATGAAAATTCGCATTTTGGTTTGTGAAAAAAAGTAAAAATTTGTATTTTTTGGGGAAAAAACGTAAAACAAAAAGAAAAAAAAAATCTTGGGCATTTTTCCAATTTTTTGGAGAAAAAACGCAAAAAAATGCTTATATTGAATTTTTTCATTTTTTTGGTTAAAAACATGAAAATTCGCATTTTGGTTTGTGAAAAACGTAAAAATTTGATATTTTATTGAGGGAAAAACGTAAAAACAAAACAAACAAGAAATTTTTGGGCATTTTTCCAATTTTTTGGAGAAAATAACGAAAAATATGGGATATTGAATTTTTTCATTTTTTTGGGGAAAAACATGAAAATTTGCATTCTGGTTTGTGAAAAACGTAAAAATTGGTATTTTATTGGGGAAAAACTTAAAAAAAACAAGAAAAAAATGTTGGGCATTTTTCCAATTTTTTGGAGAAAAAACGCAAAAAAATGGTATATTGAATTTTTTCATTTTTTTGGTCAAAAACATGAAAATTTGCATTTTGGTTTGTGAAAAACGTAAAAATATATATTTTTGGGGGGAAAAACTTAAAAAAAAAAAAGAAAAAAATGTTGGGCATTTTTCCAATTTTTTGGAGAAAAAACGCAAAAAATGCTAAATTGAATTTTTTCACTTATTTGGTTAAAAACATGAAAATTCACATTTTGGTTAGTAAAAAACGTAAAAATTTGTATATTATTAAGGAAAAACGTAAAACAAAACAACAAGCAATTTTTGGGCATTTTTCCAATATTTTTGAAAAAAATAACGAAAAATATGGATATTGAATTTTTTAATTTTTATGGGGAAATACATGAAAATTTGCATTCTAGTTTGTGAAAAACGTAAAAGTTGGTATTTTATTGGGGAAAAACTTAAAAAAAAACAAGAAAAAAATTTTGGGCATTTTTCCAATTTTTTGGAGAAAAAACGCCAAAAAATGGTATATTGAATTTTTTCATTTTTTTGGTTAAGAACATGAAAATTCACATTTTGGTTTGTGAAAAACGTAAAAATTTGTATTTTTGGGGGGAAAAACTTAAAAAAAAGCAAAAAAAATATTTTGAGCATTTTTCCAATTTTATGGAGAAAAAACGCAAAAAATGGAATATTGAATTTTTTCATTTTTTTTGTTAAAAACATGAAAATTCGCATTTTGGTTTGTGAAAAACGTAAAATATTTGTATTTTTGGGGGGGAAAAACTAAAAAAAAAACAAAAAAAAAATTTTGGGCATTTTCCCAATTTTTTGCAGAAAAAACGCAAAAAAATGGTAAATTGAATTTTTTCATTTTTTTGGGGAAATACATGAAAATTTGCATTCTAGTTTGTGAAAAACGTAAAAGTTGGTATTTTATTGGGGAAAAACTTAAAAAAAACAAGAAAAAAATTTGGGCAATTTTTGGGCATTTTTCCAATTTTTTTGGAGAAAATAACGCAAAAAAATGGTATATTGAATTTTTTCATTTTTTTGGGTGAAATACATGAAAATTTGCATTCTGGTTTGTGAAAAACGTAAAAATTGGTATTTTATTGGGGAAAAACTTAAAAAAAACAAGAAAAAAATTTTGGGCATTTTTCCAATTTTTTGGAGAAAAAACGCCAAAAAATGGTATATTGAATTTTTTTCATTTTTTTGGTTAAAAACATGAAAATTCGCATTTTGGTTTGTGAAAAAAGTAAAAATTTGTATTTTTTTGGGGAAAAACGTAAAACAAAAGAAAAAAAAAATTTTGGGCATTTTTCCAATTTTTTGGAGAAAAAACGCAAAAAAATGCGTATATTGAATTTTTTCACTTTTTTGGTTAAAAACATGAAAATTCACATTTTGGTTAGTGAAAAACGTAAAAATTGGTATTTTATTAGGGAAAAACGTAAAACAAAAGACAACAAGCAATTTTTGGGCATTTTTCCAATTTTTTTGAAAAAAATAACGAAAAATATGGGATATTGAATTTTTTCATTTTTATGGGGAAATACATGAAAATTTGCATTCTAGTTTGTGAAAAACGTAAAAGTTGGTATTTTATTGGGGAAAAACTTAAAAAAAAACAAGAAAAAAATGTTGGGCATTTTTCCAATTTTTTGGAGAAAAAACGCAAAAAAATGGTATATTGAATTTTTTCATTTTTTTGGTCAAAAACATGAAAATTTGCATTTTGGCTTGTGAAAAACGTAAAAATTATATATTTTTGGGGGGAAAAACTTAAAAAAAAAAAGAAAAAATGTTGGGCATTTTTCCAATTTTTTGGAGAAAAAACGCAAAAAATTTTTTTCACTTATTTGGTTAAAAACATGAAAATTCACATTTTGGTTAGTAAAAAACGTAAAAACTTGTAAATTATTAAGGAAAAACGTAAAACAAACAACAAGCAATTTTTGGGCATTTTTCCAATATTTTTGAAAAAAATAACGAAAAATATGGATATTGAATTTTTTAATTTTTATGGGGAAATACATGAAAATTTGCATTCTAGTTTGTGAAAAACGTAAAAGTTGGTATTTTATTGGGGAAAAACTTAAAAAAAACAAGAAAAAAATTTTGGGCATTTTTCCAATTTTTTGGAGAAAAAACGCCAAAAAATGGTATATTGAATTTTTTCATTTTTTTGGTTAAGAACATGAAAATTCACATTTTGGTTTGTGAAAAACGTAAAAATTTGTATTTTTGGGGGAAAAACTTAAAAAAAAGCAAAAAAAATATTTTGAGCATTTTTCCAATTTTATGGAGAAAAAACGCAAAAAATGGAATATTGAATTTTTTCATTTTTTTTGTTAAAAACATGAAAATTCGCATTTTGGTTTGTGAAAAACGTAAAATATTTGTATTTTTGGGGGGAAAAACAAAAAAAAAAACAAAAAAAAAATTTGGGCATTTTCCCAATTTTTTGCAGAAAAAACGCAAAAAAATGGTAAATTGAATTTTTTCATTTTTTTGGGGAAATACATGAAAATTTGCATTCTAGTTTGTGAAAAACGTAAAAGTTGGTATTTTATTGGGGAAAAACTTAAAAAAAAACAAAAAAAAATTTTGGGCATTTTTCCAATTTTTTGGAGAAAAAACGCCAAAAAATGGTATATTGAATTTTTTCATTTTTTTGGTTAAGAACATGAAAATTCACATTTTGGTTTGTGAAAAACGTAAAAATTTGTATTTTTTGGGGTAAAAACTTAAAAAAAACCAAAAAAATATTTTGAGCATTTTTCCAATTTTATGGAGAAAAAACGCAAAAAATGGAATATTGAATTTTTTCATTTTTTTTGTTAAAAACATGAAAATTCACATTTTTGTTAGTAAAAAACGTAAAAATTTGTATATTATTAAGGAAAAACGTAAAACAAAAAAACAAGCAATTTTTGGGCATTTTTCCAATTTTTTTGAAAAAAATAACGAAAAATATGGGATATTGAATTTTTTCATTTTTATGGGGAAATACATGAAAATTTGCATTCTAGTTTGTGAAAAACGTAAAAGTTGGTATTTTATTGGGGAAAAACTTAAAAAAAAACAAGAAAAAAATTTTGGGCATTTTTCCAATTTTTTGGAGAAAAAACGCCAAAAAATGGTATATTGAATTTTTTCATTTTTTTGGTTAAGAACATGAAAATTCACATTTTGGTTTGTGAAAATAGTAAAAATTTTTATTTTTTTGGGAAAAAACGTAAAACAAAAGAAAACAAAATCTTGGGCATTTTTCCAATTTTTTGGAGAAAAAACGCAAAAAAATGGTATATTGAATTTTTTCATTTTTTTGGTCAAAAACATGATAATTCGCATCTTGGTTTGTGAAAAACGTAAAAATATATATTTTTGGGGGGAAAAACTTAAAAAAAAAACAAAGAAAAAATGTTGGGCATTTTTCCAATTTTTTGGAGAAAAAACGCGAAAAAATGGTATATTGAATTTTTTCATTTTTTTGGTTAAAAACATGAAAATTCCCATTTTGGTTTGTGAAAAACGTAAAATATTTGTATTTTTGGGGGGAAAAACTAAAAAAAAACAAAAAAAAAATTTTGGGCATTTTTCCAATTTTTTGGAGAAAAAACGCAAAAAAATGCTAAATTGAATTGTTTCACTTTTTTGGTTAAAAACATGAAAATTCACATTTTGGTTAGTAAAAAACGTAAAAATTTGCATATTATTAAGGAAAAACGTAAGACAAAGCAACAAGCACTTTTTGGGCATTTTTCCAATTTTTTTGAAAAAAATAACGAAAAATATGGATATTGAATTTTTTCATTTTTATGGGGAAATACATGAAAATTTGCATTCTAGTTTGTGAAAAACGTAAAAGTTGGTATTTTATTGGGGAAAAACTTAAAAAAAAACAAGAAAAAAATTTTGGGCATTTTTCCAATTTTTTGGAGAAAAAACGCCAAAATATTGAATTTTTTCATTTTTTTGGTTAAGAACATGAAAATTCACATTTTGGTTTGTGAAAAACGTAAAAATTTGTATTTTTGGGGGGAAAAACCTAAAAAAAACAAAGAAAAAATGTTGGGCATTTTTCCAATTTTTTGGAGAAAAAACGCAAAAAAATGGTATATTGAATTTTTTCATTTTTTTTGTCAAAAACATGAAAATTCGCATTTTGGTTTGTGAATAAAGTAAAAATTTGTATTTTTGGGGGGGAAAAACTTAAAGAAAAACAAAAAAAAAAATTTGGGCATTTTTCCAATTTTTTGCAAAAAAAACGCAAAAAAATGGTGAATTGAATTTTTTCATTTTTTTGGGGAAATACATGAAAATTTGCATTCTAGTTTGTGAAAAACGTAAAAGTTGGTATTTTATTGGGGAAAAACATAAAAAAAAAACAAAAAAAAATTTTGGGCATTTTTCCAATTTTTTGGAGAAAAAACGCAAAAAATGGTATATTGAATTTTTTCATTTTTTTGGTTAAAAACATGAAAATTTGCATTTTGGTTTGTGAAAATAGCAAAAATTTTTATTTTTTTTGGGAAAAAACGTAAAACAAAAGAAAACAAAATCTTGGACATTTTTCCAATTTTTTGGAGAAAAAACGCAAAAAAATGGTATATTGAATTTTTTCATTTTTTTGGTCAAAAACATGAAAATTTGCATTTTGGCTTGTGAAAAACGTAAAAATATATATTTTTGGGGGGAAAAACTTAAAAAAAAAAAGAAAAAATGTTGGGCATTTTTCCAATTTTTTGGAGAAAAAACGCAAAAAAATTTTTTCACTTATTTGGTTAAAAACATGAAAATTCACATTTTGGTTAGTAAAAAACGTAAAAACTTGTAAATTATTAAGGAAAAACGTAAAACAAACAACAAGCAATTTTTGGGCATTTTTCCAATATTTTTGAAAAAAATAACGAAAAATATGGATATTGAATTTTTTAATTTTTATGGGGAAATACATGAAAATTTGCATTCTAGTTTGTGAAAAACGTAAAAGTTGGTATTTTATTGGGGAAAAACTTAAAAAAAACAAGAAAAAAATTTTGGGCATTTTTCCAATTTTTTGGAGAAAAAACGCCAAAAAATGGTATATTGAATTTTTTCATTTTTTTTGGTTAAAAACATGAAAATTCGCATTTTGGTTTGTGAAAAACGTAAAATATTTGTATTTTTGGGGGAAAAACGTAAAAAAAAACAAAAAAAAAATTTTGGGCATTTTTCCAATTTTTTGCAGAAAAAACGCAAAAAAATGGTATATTGAATTTTTTCATTTTTTTGGGGAAATACATGAAAATTTGCATTCTAGTTTGTGAAAAACGTAAAAGTTGGTATTTTATTGGGGAAAAACTTAAAAAAAAACAAAAAAAAAAATTTTGGGCATTTTTCCAATTTTTTGGAGAAAAAACGCAAAAAATGGTATATTGAATTTTTTCATTTTTTTGGTTAAAAACATGAAAATTCGCATTTTGGTTTGTGAAAAACGTAAAATATTTGTATTTTTGGGGGAAAAACTTAAAAAAAAGCAAAAAAATTATTTTGAGCATTTTTCCAATTTTTTGGAGAAAAAACGCAAAAAATGGAATATTGAATTTTTTCATTTTTTTGGTTAAAAACATGAAAATTCGCATTTTGGTTTGTGAAAAACGTAAAATATTTGTATTTTTGGGGGGAAAAACTTAAAAAAAAACAAAAAAAAAATTTTGGGCATTTTCCCAATTTTTTGGAGAAAAAACGCAAAAAAATGGTAAATTGAATTTTTTCATTTTTTTGGGGAAATACATGAAAATTTGCATTCTAGTTTGTGAAAAACGTAAAAGTTTGTATTTTATTGGGGAAAAACTTAAAAAAAAACAAAAAAAAAATTTTGGGCATTTTTCCAATTTTTTGGAGAAAAAACGCCAAAAAATGGTATATTGAATTTTTTTCATTTTTTTGGTTAAAAACATGAAAATTCGCATTTTGGTTTGTGAAAAACGTAAAATATTTGTATTTTTTGGGGGAAAAACATAAAAAAAAACAAAAAAAAAATTTTGGGCATTTTCCCAATTTTTTGCAGAAAAAACGCAAAAAAATGGTAAATTGAATTTTTTCATTTTTTTGGGGAAATACATGAAAATTTGCATTCTAGTTTGTGAAAAACGTAAAAGTTGGTATTTTATTGGGGAAAAACTTAAAAAAAAACAAAAAAAAAAATTTTGGGCATTTTTCCAATTTTTTGGAGAAAAAACGCAAAAAATGGTATATTGAATTTTTTCATTTTTTTTGTTAAAAACATGAAAATTCGCATTTTAGTTTGTGAAAAACGTAAAATATTTGTATTTTTGGGGGGAAAAACTTAAAAAAAAGCAAAAAAAATATTTTGAGCATTTTTCCAATTTTATGGAGAAAAAACGCAAAAAATGGAATATTGAATTTTTTCATTTTTTTTGTTAAAAACATGAAAATTCGCATTTTGGTTTGTGAAAAACGTAAAATATTTGTATTTTTGGGGGGAAAAACAAAAAAAAAAACAAAAAAAAAATTTTGGGCATTTTTCCAATTTTTTGCAGAAAAAACGCAAAAAAATGGTAAATTGAATTTTTTCATTTTTTTGGGGAAATACATGAAAATTTGCATTCTAGTTTGTGAAAAACGTAAAAGTTGGTATTTTATTGGGGAAAAACTTAAAAAAAAACAAAAAAAAAATTTTGGGCATTTTTCCAATTTTTTGGAGAAAAAACGCCAAAAAATGGTATATTGAATTTTTTCATTTTTTTGGTTAAGAACATGAAAATTCACATTTTGGTTTGTGAAAAACGTAAAAATTTGTATTTTTTTGGGAAAAAACGTAAAACAAAAGAAAACAAAATATTGGGCATTTTTCCAATTTTTTGGAGAAAAAACGCAAAAAAATGGTATATTGAATTTTTTCATTTTTTTGGTCAAAAACATGATAATTCGCATATTGGTTTGTGAAAAACGTAAAAATATATATTTTTGGGGGGAAAAACTTAAAAAAAAACAAAGAAAAAATGTTGGTCATTTTTCCAATTTTTTGGAGAAAAAACGCGAAAAAATGGTATATTGAATTTTTTCATTTTTTTTGTTAAAAACATGAAAATTTGCATTTTAGTTTGTGAAAAACTTAAAGTATTTGTATTTTTGGGGGGAAAAACTTAAAAAAAAGCAAAAAAAATATTTTGAGCATTTTTCCAATTTTATGGAGAAAAAACGCAAAAAATGGAATATTGAATTTTTTCATTTTTTTTGTCAAAAACATGAAAATTCGCATTTTGGTTTGTGAATAAAGTAAAAATTTGTATTTTTGGGGGGGAAAAACTTAAAGAAAAACAAAAAAAAAAATTTGGGCATTTTCCCAATTTTTTGCAAAAAAAACGCAAAAAAATGGTGAATTGAATTTTTTCATTTTTTTGGGGAAATACATGAAAATTTGCATTCTAGTTTGTGAAAAACGTAAAAGTTGGTATTTTATTGGGGAAAAACATAAAAAAAAACAAAAAAAAATTTTTGGGCATTTTTCCAATTTTTTGGAGAAAAAACGCAAAAAATGGTATATTGAATTTTTTTATTTTTTTGGTTAAAAACATGAAAATTTGCATTTTGGTTTGTGAAAATAGCAAAAATTTTTATTTTTTTTGGGAAAAAACGTAAAACAAAAGAAAACAAAATCTTGGACATTTTTCCAATTTTTTGGAGAAAAAACGCAAAAAAATGGTATATTGAATTTTTTCATTTTTTTGGTCAAAAACATGAAAATTTGCATTTTGGCTTGTGAAAAACGTAAAAATATATATTTTTGGGGGGAAAAACTTAAAAAAAAACAAAGAAAAAATGTTGGGCATTTTTCCAATTTTTTGGAGAAAAAACGCAAAAAAATGTTTTCACTTATTTGGTTAAAAACATGAAAATTCACATTTTGGTTAGTAAAAAACGTAAAAACTTGTAAATTATTAAGGAAAAACGTAAAACAAACAACAAGCAATTTTTGGGCATTTTTCCAATATTTTTGAAAAAAATAACGAAAAATATGGATATTGAATTTTTTAATTTTTATGGGGAAATACATGAAAATTTGCATTCTAGTTTGTGAAAAACGTAAAAGTTGGTATTTTATTGGGGAAAAACTTAAAAAAACAAGAAAAAAATTTTGGGCATTTTTCCCAATTTTTTGGAGAAAAAACGCCAAAAAATGGTATATTGAATTTTTTCATTTTTTTTGTTAAAAACATGAAAATTCGCATTTTGGTTTGTGAAAAACGTAAAATATTTGTATTTTTGGAGAGAAAAACTTAAAAAAAAACAAGAAAAAAATTTTGGGCATTTTTCCAATTTTTTGGAGAAAAAACGCAAAAAAATGGTAAATTGAATTTTTTCATTTTTTTGGGGAAATACATGAAAATTCGCATTCTAGTTTGTGAAAAACGTAAAAGTTGGTATTTTATTGGGGAAAAACTTAAAAAAAAAACAAAAAAAAATTTTGGGCATTTTTCCAATTTTTTGGAGAAAAAACGCAAAAAAATGGTAAATTGAATTTTTTCATTTTTTTGGGGAAATACATGAAAATTTGCATTCTAGTTTGTGAAAAACGTAAAAGTTGGTATTTTATTGGGGAAAAACTTAAAAAAAAACAAAAAAAAAATTTTGGGCATTTTTCCAATTTTTTGGAGAAAAAACGCCAAAAAATGGTATATTGAATTTTTTCATTTTTTTGGTTAAGAACATGAAAATTCACATTTTGGTTTGTGAAAAACGTAAAAATTTGTATTTTTTTGGGAAAACACGTAAAACAAAAGAAAACAAAATATTGGGCATTTTTCCAATTTTTTGGAGAAAAAACGCAAAAAAATGGTATATTGAATTTTTTCATTTTTTTGGTCAAAAACATGATAATTCGCATTTTGGTTTGTGAAAAACGTAAAAATATATATTTTTGGGGGGAAAAACTTAAAAAAAAAACAAAGAAAAAATGTTGGTCATTTTTCCAATTTTTTGGAGAAAAAACGCGAAAAAATGGTATATTGAATTTTTTCATTTTTTTTGTTAAAAACATGAAAATTTGCATTTTAGTTTGTGAAAAACGTAAAGTATTTGTATTTTTGGGGGGAAAAACTTAAAAAAAAGCAAAAAAAATATTTTGAGCATTTTTCCAATTTTATGGAGAAAAAACGCAAAAAATGGAATATTGAATTTTTTCATTTTTTTTGTCAAAAACATGAAAATTCGCATTTTGGTTTGTGAATAAAGTAAAAATTTGTATTTTTGGGGGGGAAAAACTTAAAGAAAAACAAAAAAAAAATTTGGGCATTTTTCCAATTTTTTGCAAAAAAAAACGCAAAAAAATGGTGATATTGAATTTTTTCATTTTTTTGGGGAAATACATGAAAATTTGCATTCTAGTTTGTGAAAAACGTAAAAGTTGGTATTTTATTGGGGAAAAACATAAAAAAAAAACAAAAAAAAATTTTTGGGCATTTTTCCAATTTTTTGGAGAAAAAACGCAAAAAATGGTATATTGAATTTTTTCATTTTTTTGGTTAAAAACATGAAAATTTGCATTTTGGTCTGTGAAAATAGCAAAAATTTTTATTTTTTTGGGAAAAAACGTAAAACAAAAGAAAACAAAATCTTGGACATTTTTCCAATTTTTTGGAGAAAAAACGCAAAAAAATGGTATATTGAATTTTTTCATTTTTTTTGTTAAAAACATGAAAATTTGCATTTTAGTTTGTGAAAAACGTAAAGTATTTGTATTTTTGGGAGTAAAAACTTAAAAAAAAGCCAAAAAAATATTTTGAGCATTTTTCCAATTTTATGGAGAAAAAACGCAAAAAATGGAATATTGAATTTTTTCATTTTTTTTGTCAAAAACATGAAAATTCGCATTTTGGTTTGTGAATAAAGTAAAAATTTGTATTTTTGGGGGGAAAAACTTAAAGAAAAACAAAAAAAAAATTTGGGCATTTTCCCAATTTTTTGCAAAAAAAACGCAAAAAAATGGTGAATTGAATTTTTTCATTTTTTTGGGGAAATACATGAAAATTTGCATTCTAGTTTGTGAAAAACGTAAAAGTTGGTATTTTATTGGGGAAAAACATAAAAAAAAAACAAAAAAAAATTTTTGGGCATTTTTCCAATTTTTTGGAGAAAAAACGCAAAAAATGGTATATTGAATTTTTTCATTTTTTTGGTTAAAAACATGAAAATTTGCATTTTGGTTTGTGAAAAACGTAAAATATTTGTATTTTTGGGGGGAAAAACAAAAAAAAAACAAAAAAAAAAATTTTGGGCATTTTCCCAATTTTTTGCAGAAAAAACGCAAAAAAATGGTAAATTGAATTTTTTCATTTTTTTGGGGAAATACATGAAAATTTGCATTCTAGTTTGTGAAAAACGTAAAAGTTGGTATTTTATTGGGGAAAAACTTAAAAAAAAACAAAAAAAAAATTTTGGGGATTTTTCCAATTTTTTGGAGAAAAAACGCAAAAAATGGAATATTGAATTTTTTCATTTTTTTTGTTAAAAACATGAAAATTCGCATTTTAGTTTGTGAAAAACGTAAAGTATTTGTATTTTTGGGGGGAAAAACTTAAAAAAAAGCAAAAAAAATATTTTGAGCATTTTTCCAATTTTATGGAGAAAAAACGCAAAAAATGGAATATTGAATTTTTTCATTTTTTTTGTCAAAAACATGAAAATTCGCATTTTGGTTTGTGAATAAAGTAAAAATTTGTATTTTTGGGGGGGAAAAACTTAAAGAAAAACAAAAAAAAAATTTGGGCATTTTCCCAATTTTTTGCAAAAAAAACGCAAAAAAATGGTGAATTGAATTTTTTCATTTTTTTGGGGAAATACATGAAAATTTGCATTCTAGTTTGTGAAAAACGTAAAAGTTGGTATTTTATTGGGGAAAAACATAAAAAAAAAACAAAAAAAAATTTTTGGGCATTTTTCCAATTTTTTGGAGAAAAAACGCAAAAAATGGTATATTGAATTTTTTCATTTTTTTGGTTAAAAACATGAAAATTTGCATTTTGGTTTGTGAAAAACGTAAAATATTTGTATTTTTGGGGGGAAAAACAAAAAAAAAAACAAAAAAAAATTTTGGGCATTTTCCCAATTTTTTGCAGAAAAAACGCAAAAAAATGGTAAATTGAATTTTTTCATTTTTTTGGGGAAATACATGAAAATTTGCATTCTAGTTTGTGAAAAACGTAAAAGTTGGTATTTTATTGGGGAAAAACTTAAAAAAAAACAAAAAAAAAATTTTGGGGATTTTTCCAATTTTTTGGAGAAAAAACGCAAAAAATGGAATATTGAATTTTTTCATTTTTTTTGTTAAAAACATGAAAATTCGCATTTTAGTTTGTGAAAAACGTAAAATATTTGTATTTTTGGGGGGAAAAACTTAAAAAAAGCAAAAAAAATATTTTGAGCATTTTTCCAATTTTATGGAGAAAAAACGCAAAAAATGGAATATTGAATTTTTTCATTTTTTTTGTTAAAAACATGAAAATTCGCATTTTGGTTTGTGAAAAACGTAAAATATTTGTATTTTTGGGGGGAAAAACAAAAAAAAAAACAAAAAAAAATTTTGGGCATTTTCCCAATTTTTTGCAGAAAAAACGCAAAAAAATGGTAAATTGAATTTTTTCATTTTTTTGGGGAAATACATGAAAATTTGCATTCTAGTTTGTGAAAAACGTAAAAGTTGGTATTTTATTGGGGAAAAACTTAAAAAAAAACAAAAAAAAATTTTGGGGATTTTTCCAATTTTTTGGAGAAAAAACGCAAAAAAATGGTATATTGAATTTTTTCATTTTTTTGGTCAAAAACATGAAAATTCGCATTTT
Organism: Drosophila siamana; assembly: GCA_035047445.1. NCBI lineage: Eukaryota > Metazoa > Arthropoda > Insecta > Diptera > Drosophilidae > Drosophila > Drosophila siamana. Next base: position 3,063 of record JAWNPP010000108.1, on the reverse strand, counting down.
GGTTTGTGAAAAACGTAAAAATATATATTTTTGGGGGGAAAAACTTAAAAAAAAACAAAGAAAAAATGTTGGGCATTTTTCCAATTTTTTGGAGAAAAAACGCGAAAAAATGGTATATTGAATTTTTTCATTTTTTTGGTTAAAAACATGAAAATTCCCATTTTGGTTTGTGAAAAACGTAAAATATTTGTATTTTTGGGGGGAAAAACTAAAAAAAAACAAAAAAAAAATTTTGGGAATTTTTCCAATTTTTTGGAGAAAAAACGCAAAAAAATGCTAAATTGAATTTTTTCACTTTTTTGGTTAAAAACATGAAAATTCACATTTTGGTTAGTAAAAAACGTAAAAATTTGTATATTATTAAGGAAAAACGTAACACAAAAAAACAAGCAATTTTTGGGCATTTTTCCAATTTTTTTTGAAAAAAATAACGAAAAATATGGGATATTGAATTTTTTCATTTTTATGGGGAAATACATGAAAATTTGCATTCTAGTTTGCGAAAAACGTAAAAGTTGGTATTTTATTGGGGAAAAACTTAAAAAAAACAAGAAAAAAATTTTGGGCATTTTTCCAATTTTTTGGAGAAAAAACGCCAAAATATTGAATTTTTTCATTTTTTTGGTTAAGAACATGAAAATTCACATTTTGGTTTGTGAAAAAACGTAAAAATTTGTATTTTTGGGGGGAAAAACTTAAAAAAAAGCAAAAAAATTATTTTGAGCATTTTTCCAATTTTATGGAGAAAAAACGCAAAAAATGGAATATTGAATTTTTTCATTTTTTTTGTTAAAAACATGAAAATTCGCATTTTGGTTTGTGAATAAAGTAAAAATTTGTATTTTTGGGGGGAAAAACTTAAAGAAAAACAAAAAAAAAATTTGGGCATTTTCCCAATTTTTTGCAGAAAAAACGCAAAAAAATGGTAAATTGAATTTTTTCATTTTTTTGGGGAAATACATGAAAATTTGCATTCTAGTTTGTGAAAAACGTAAAAGTTGGTATTTTATTGGGGAAAAACTTAAAAAAAAACAAAAAAAAAATTTTGGGCATTTTTCCAATTTTTTGGAGAAAAAACGCAAAAAATGGTATATTGAATTTTTTCATTTTTTTGGTTAAAAACATGAAAATTTGCATTTTGGTTTGTGAAAATAGTAAAAATTTTTAATTTTTTTGGGAAAAAACGTAAAACAAAAGAAAACAAAATCTTGGGCATTTTTCCAATTTTTTGGAGAAAAAACGCAAAAAAATGGTATATTGAATTTTTTCATTTTTTTTGGTCAAAAACATGAAAATTCGCATTTTGGTTTGTGAAAAACGTAAAAATATATATTTTTGGGGGGAAAAACTTAAAAAAAAAAAGAAAAAATGTTGGGCATTTTTCCAATTTTTTGGAGAAAAAACGAGAAAAAATGGTATATTGAATTTTTTCATTTTTTTGGTTAAAAACATGAAAATTCCCATTTTGGTTTGTGAAAAACGTAAAAATTTGTATATTATTAAGGAAAAACGTAAAACAAAAAAACAAGCAATTTTTGGGCATTTTTCCAATTTTTTTGAAAAAAATAACGAAAAATATGGGATATTGAATTTTTTCATTTTTATGGGGAAATACATGAAAATTTACATTCTAGTTTGCGAAAAACGTAAAAGTTGGTATTTTATTGGGGAAAAACTTAAAAAAAACAAGAAAAAAATTTTGGGCATTTTTCCAATTTTTTGGAGAAAAAACGCCAAAAAATGGTATATTGAATTTTTTCATTTTTTTGGTTAAGAACATGAAAATTCACATTTTGGTTTGTGAAAAACGTAAAAATTTGTATTTTTGGGGGGAAAAACTTAAAAAAAAGCAAAAAAATTATTTTGACCATTTTTCCAATTTTATGGAGAAAAAACGCGAAAAAATGGTATATTGAATTTTTTCATTTTTTTGGTTAAAAACATGAAAATTCCCATTTTGGTTAGTAAAAAACGTAAAAATTTGTATATTATTAAGGGAAAAACGTAAAACAAACAAACAAGCAATTTTTGGGCATTTTTCCAATTTTTTTGAAGAAAATAACGCAAAAATATGGGATATTGAATTTTTTCATTTTTATGGGGAAATACATGAAAATTTGCATTCTAGTTTGTGAAAAACGTAAAAGTTGGTATTTTATTGGGGAAAAACTTAAAAAAAAACAAAGAAAAAAATGTTGGGCATTTTTCCAATTTTTTGGAGAAAAAAACGGCAAAAAATGGAATATTGAATTTTTCCATTTTTTTTGGTTAAGAACATGAAAATTCACATTTTGGTTTGTGAGAAACGTAAAAATTTGTATTTTTGGGGGGAAAAACTTAAAAAAAAAGCAAAAAAATTATTTTGAGCATTTTTCCAATTTTATGGAGAAAAAAACGCAAAAAATGGAATATTGAATTTTTTCATTTTTTTTTGTTAAAAACATGAAAATTCCCATTTTGGTTTGTGAAAAACGTAAAATATTTGTATTTTTGGGGGGAAAAACTAAAAAAAAAACAAAAAAAAAATTTTGGGCATTTTTCCAATTTTTTGGAGAAAAAACGCGAAAAAATGGAATATTTAATTTTTTCATTTTTTTTTGTTAAAAACATGAAAATTCGGATTTTGGTTTGTGAATAAAGTAAAAATTTGTATTTTTATGGGGAAAAACTTAAAGAAAAACAAAAAAAAATTTGGGCATTTTCCCAATTTTTTGCAGATAAAACGCAAAAGAATGGTAAATTGAATTTTTTCATTTTTTTTGGGGAAATACATGAAAATTTGCATTCTAGTTTGTGAAAAACGTAAAAGTTGGTATTTTATTGGGGAAAAACTTAAAAAAAAACAAAAAAAAATTTTGGGAATTTTTCCAATTTTTTGGAGAAAAAACGCAAAAAATAGTACATTGAATTTTTTCATTTTTTTGGTTAAAAACATGAAAATTTGCATTTTGGTTTGTGAAAATAGTAAAAATTTTTATTTTTTTGGGAAAAAACGTAAAACAAAAGAAAACAAAATCTTGGGCATTTTTCCAATTTTTTGGAGAAAAAACACGAAAAAATGGT